>PVIU01004862.1:35414-121187 GCA_004026605.1 Ondatra zibethicus | reverse complement strand
GCCCCAAGTGGCCAGAAGGTCCCGGGGATGGGCTGGGGCCCACTCACCAGGGTCCAGATGAATCCGCGGAAGCTGGTTGGGCGAGGTTCCCGGTCCCAAAGGCAGGCCTACTGAGGGTTGCCCTCTCCTCTCTGCTCGGCTCCGTGGGACAAAGGAGACCCCCTAGCAGGGGACTCGTCCTTCCCCCAAGGCCTCAGCCTGGGTGGGCCGAGCTCAGGTGCAGCCTTGACAGGGTCCAGATGAATCCGCGGAAGCTGGTTGGGCGAGGTTCCCGGTCCCAAAAGCAGGCCTACTGAGGGTTGCCCGCTCCTCTCTGCTCGGCTCCGTGGGACAAAGGAGGCCCCCTGGCAGGGGACTCGCCCTTCCCCCAAGGCCTCAGCCCGGGTGGGCCGAGCTCAGGTGCAGCCGGGACAGGGTCCAGATGAATCCGCCTTACTTCATTTTTGTCTTCAGGCACAGATACTCTATCTTGATACTCCTTGATTCCTTCTATTGGTGAAACTTTCTACAGAACATTTTATATTACTTCATTTTTTATTTTTAGCATTTCAAGTTAGCTCTTCTCTAGTATTTTCATCATTTATTAAATTCCTCTTTCACATCCTGCACAGCTTCCTTATTTCACTCAGTGGTTTGTATTTCTTTCTTTCTTTTTTTTTAAACTTAACAATTGTTTATTGACGTAACTAGAAAGGCAACTGGTTTTTTTTGTAAGGTGATCTTATAAGCTTCAAATATTCTATATTTGGAAAATTCATTTGTTGACACATTGGAGTTTTCTATGTAAATAGCCATATTTATGTATTTGCATAAAGAAAATGAAATCATTTGCATATTTTATGTAAATAAACTGTCTTCAAATATAATTTCTTTTTTAAAAATGTAGATTGACACATAGCTGTTTATTTATGAGATGCAGTGTGATTCAATACATTTACTTGAGGTATTGGATGATTAAATGGGGATAATTAACATTTGTTCCAGCTATGACAACTTTCTTGAAAAGGAATGAAACTCCTCCCAAGTCATTTGCTAGCATCTGTATTTAAATCCATATATATATATATATATATATATATATAAACATACATACACACACATATGTGTTTTAACACCCAGAAATACAGCAAAGTCTTATGGAGGTTGCAAAAGGGAATATACTGTCTACATGGGAAATAAATAGATATTGTACACTGGAATATTTGGCAATGAACACCTCACTATGCAAGAATCATAGTAGTCTCTTGTCTGCATGGAAGATTTGGTACAGGGTCCTTCCCTTCCATGGGGATCTGTTCCCAGTTCCCAGCACCTGTCTCTGTAGGTTCTGCTACTGCTGGCATCCTTCTCTTAGAATGATACCAAACCCATTCTCCATATACATGACAACTATACATATGACATTACTGCTTATATTATATTTAGATATGAATCTTGTATCCCTAATCTCTCCAAGACCTTTATCATAAAGGGGTGTTGAATTTTGTCAAATGCTTTTTCAGCATCTAATGAAATGATCATATGGTTTTTTTCTTTCAGTTTATTTATATGATGGATTACATTGATAGATTTTCGTATGTTGAACCAGCCCTGCATCTCTGGGATGAAGCCTACTTGATCATAATGGATAATTGTTTTGATGTGTTCTTGGATTCTGTTTGCCAGTATTTTATTGAGAATTTTCGCATTGATGTTCATGAGTGAAATTGGTCTGTAATTCTCTTTCTTGATTGCGTCTTTGTGTGGTTTTGGTATCAAGGTAACTTTAGCTCTTCTGTTTCTATTATGTGAAACACATTAAGGAGTATATGTATTAGCTCTTCTTGGAAGTTCTGGTAGAATTCTGCATTAAAACCATCTGGTCCGGGGCTTTTTTTGGTTGGAAAGTGTTTGATGACAGCTTCTATTTCCTCGCAACTTATAGGTCTATTTAAATTGCTCACCTGGTCTTGATTTAATTTTGGTATATGGTATTTATCTAAAAAACTGTACATTTCTTGTACATTTTCCAATTTTGTGGCATACAGGTTTTTGTAATAAGACCTAATGATTCTCTGAATTTCTTCAGTGTCTGTTGTTATGTCCCCCATTTCAGTTCTGATCTTGTTAATTTGAGTGTTCTCTTTCTGCCTTTTGATTAGTTTGGATAGGGGATTGTCGATCTTGTTGATTTTCTCAAGGAACCAGCTCTTTGTTTCATTGATTCTTTGGATTGTTTTCTGTGCCTCTATTTTGTTGATTTCAGCCCTCAGTTTGATTATTTCCAGTCTTCTACTCCTCCTGGGTGAATCTGCTTCTTTTTTTTCTAGAGCTTTCAGGTGTGCTGTTAAGTCACTAATGTGTGCTTTCTCCGTTTTCTTTATGTGGGCACTAAGTGCTATGAACTTTCCTCTTAGCAGTGCTTTCATAGTGTCCCACAGGTTGAGGTATGTTGTGTCTTTATTTTCGTTGAATTCAAGGAAGAGTTTAATTTCTTTCTTTCTTTCTTTCTTCCTTGACCCAGAGGTGGTTCAGTAGTTGACTGTTCAGTCTCCATGAGTTTGTAGGCATTCTGGAGGTGGAATGGTTGTTAAATTCTAACTTTACTCCATGGTGATCCAATATGAAACAGGTGGTTACTCCAATTTTTTTGTATCTGTGGGTGTTTGCTTTGTTACCGAGTATGTGATCAATTTTTGAGAAGGTTCCATGAGATGCTGAGAAGAAGGTATATTCTTTCCTATTTGAGTGGAATGTTCTATAGATGTCTGTTAAGTCCATTTGATTCATTACCTCCATTAGTTCTCTTATTTCTCTGTTAGGTTTCTGTCTGTTTGACCTGTCCATTGGTGAGAGAGGAGTGTTGAAATCTCTTACTATTAATGTGTGGGGTTTGATGTGTGCTTTAAATTCTAGTAATGTTTCTTTTACATATGTGGGTGCTTTTATATTAGGGGCATATATATTCAGGATTGAGACTTCATCTTGATGGATTATTCCTGTTAAGAGTATAAAGTGTCCATATCCATCTCCTCTGATTGATTTTAGTTTGAAGTCAATTTGTTCTATATTAGTATAGCAATACCTGCTTGTTTCTTAGGGCCGTTTGATTGAAAAACCTTTCCCCAACCCTTTACTCTGAGATAATGTCTGTCTTTGTGGTTAAGGTGTGTTTCTTGTAAACAACAGAATGTTGGATCCTGTTTTCATATCCATTCTCTTAACCTGTGCCTTTTTATAGGTGAATTGAGTCCATTGATATTAAGTGATATTAATGATCAGTGGTTGTTAACTCTGGTTATTATTTTTTTTGGGGGGTGGTAGAGTTTGTGTGTTTCCCTTCTTTGAGTTGTGCTGGTGGAGGGTTGTTAGATGTCTGTGTTATTATGGGGTTGTTTGCTTCCTTTTGTTGTGGTTTTCCTTCTAGTACTCTCTCTAAGACTGGGTTTGTGGCTATGTATTGCTTAAAATGTTTTTATCCTGCAATATCATGTTTTCTCCATCGATCTTGAAAGAAAGCTTTGCTGGGTATAGTAGTCTGGGCTTGCATTCATGGTATCTTAGTGTCTGTAGCACATCTGTCCAAGACCTTCTGGCTTTCATGGTTTCCATTGAGAAGTCAGGTGTAATTCTGATAGGTTTACCTTTATATGTTACTTGACCTTTTTCCTTTGCAGCTCTTAGTATTCTTTCTTTATTCTGTATGTTTTGTGTTTTATTATATGGCAAGAGTTTTCTTCTATAATTTTGTTGAATATATTTTCTGGGTCTTTGGGCTGGAATTCTTCTCCTTCTACCCCTATTATTCTTAGGTTTGGTCTTTTCATGGGTGTCCCAGATTTCCTGGATGTTTTGTGTTAAGAATTTGTTGGATTTTTCGTTTTCTTTGATAAATGAGTTTATTTTCTCTATTGTATCTTCAGTGTCTGAGATTCTTTCTTCTATCTCTTGTATTCTGTTGGTTATACTTGTCCCAGTAGTTCCTGTTCATTTACCCAGATTTTCCATCTCCAGCCATCCCTCGGTTTTTGTTTTCTTCATTGCCTCCATTTCAGTTTTTAAGTCTTGAACTGTTTCGATTACTTGTTTGATTGCTTTTTCTTGGTTTTTCTAGTGTATCTCTGAGGGATTTATTCATTTCTTCTAACTTTTTGTTAGTCTTCTCATCCATTTCTTTAAAAGAGTTTTTCACATCCTCTTTAATGATCTCTATCACTTTCATAATGTTACATTTAAAGTCGATTTCTTCTACTACTTCTGGATTAGGTTGTTCAAGTCTTCCTGTTGCATATTCGCTGGATCCTGGTGTTATCATGTTGCTTTTCAGGTTGTTGGGGGAATTCTTGCATTGGCGCCTGCCCATCTTTTCCTTTGAATGTGGTCAGGAGAGTCTAGGTGGCTTGGTCCTTTTGTTGTGGCTGACTGTGTACTTGGGGGATTTTTCTTGTTCTGCCCTCTCTTAGGTCCCCTCAGCACTGGAGCTGGCTCTTAGATCCTCTCCTCCCTGAAGTAGGCTGTGGTGGTGGTGGATCTAAGGACCCCCTCCGGATGGCTCTACTGGTACTGGATCAGGGCCACTTGCTGGCCAAGGACCTTGCAGACAAAAGCACGAGCTTGGTAGATGCCAGCTCCATGGAACAAAGAAACCCCTGCAGCCTTGCATTCATCACCCTGTCCCCAGAGCCTCAGCCCCGAAGCAGGCTGAGTTGTGAGATCCTAGGACCCTGCAGATGGAAAAGGATACTTGGGGGCAAGCTGGGGTGGGTAAGTAGAAAAGCCAGTAGCTGGGAGTAGCCCCATGGCAGAATGGCCAGTAAGTTTAGGGGATTGGAGGGCACCTGCATTCCCTTCCTGGGGCATCTGGGCGGCCGGGTGGGGACACACTTACCCTCTAGATGGTTCTGCTGGTACTGGATCAGGGCCACTTGCTGGCCAAGGACCCGGTTTGTATTTCTTGATGTGTTTTTTTCTTCTTTGATGTCTTTGAATATTTACTTTTTCTTTTGTACAGACAGAGTTGGCTTTCTTACACTTACAGATCCGTCCCTGAGGCAGGCCAGGTAGTGACCTGAGCACACAAAGGAAGCAGAGGTGACAGAGGAACGCTGCATAGAGATTTATACTCCCTGGCTCACCTCTTTGAACATTCTTATTATTATTCTTTTGAGTTTTCTCTCTGGGATTTCATCTCATTTGTACTCATTATATGAACACAGATGTAGAATTTTTTGATGAGTTATGTTGCCTTGGTTTTCTGTGTCTCCTATTTACAGACAAAGCTTTGGTGTTTACACACTTGTGTTGTTTGGTTGCTTGTGGATTTTAAAAAGAATCTATATTCTTTTATTTGAAAGATTTATAATATTTATGTGGGGCATGGATGGTAGAGTTAAGGTGTGCAGTTCACAGAATAGGTCCTTATTCCAGGAGTTCAAGGTGCCTGGTATAAACTCTACCTTATCCCCTGAGAAGAGTATTAGTTGTAGTTGCTGGATATTCTTACTATGCACGTTTTGTAGCAGTCAATTAATAGCAGCGGCCCCTTTGACTTCAATTACTGTTTGAGGAAGCAACCAAGGACAGTATGGGATTTACTCAGATTTTAGTTAATAAAATAAAAATTTAAAGTGAGTGAGAATAAGGATAAGTATTAGACTAACTTTGAAAAGTTAAAGAAATGAGGTGGGTAAGATAGTTTGGGGGGGAGTTGAGATTTTAGAAATGGTTAAAGCTATGGAAAGTTATAATTAAGAAGTGAAAAGAGGAAGGGACAGGATGACAAAAAGAAGGAAAATGTAGGAACACTAGGGAAGGTATGTGGGTGAAAGGCATGGTAAAAATGCATTAGACTAGAGTGGGTGGAAAAACACTCACCGCAACACTCGAAGCTAATTGAGCAATATACAAACAAAGCTCAAGTGGAGATTAAATAATGGAAAATGCCCCATGAAAACTCTCAAACTTCTCAGGCTATTTCCAAGGCTATTTGTTGTTCTCTACAACCAGATAGTAAGTCCTTATTGATGGATAGAACACATACATAAGTCATTGAACATAGAGAAGTTGAGCTGGTGCCCACATAGAGCCTTCACCTCTACTGACCAATGTTCATAGTACTGGAAGACACTCTGTATTCTACTGGAGAAAAAAGATAAATATGAATCCAGTTACAAACCCTGAGATCTATAACAGTGATCTACCTGCATGATACACTGCTGTAATAGTGGCACAAATGCTATGGGAGTAACTAACCAGTCTCTGACTTGATTTAAGGCCCACTCCATGAAATGGAACCCAAATATGACATTGCCAAGATTGGATAGACCATAGGTCTAGGAGAAAACTAAATACCAATTTTCTGCTTAAAGGAACTTAGCAATAAATTTACTCCTAACAACATTTTGTTATACCCATTGTTAGAGAAACTTCTCATTACAGTAGATGGGAACTAAAACAGACACACAACTGGAAGTGTGCAGAGAGCAAGAGATTTTGGAAAACTCAGTAATAAAGGGGAAGTCGTCATCCAACCCTTCCTCTCAGGGCTCAGGGAGTTATGCGGAAGAGGAGGCAGAAAGATACAACAGGACTGATGCACATATACACTCACCAATACTGGCAGCATGCACAGGGCCTGTGGATGCTTAAGTCAGATGGAGTTCTGGCACTGAGCAGGTGGAAGTGGCTCCTAATCAAGAAGCTATCTGCAACTGACATTTGCAAAGGAAAAATTAATTCTCTCCAGTGGAGTCTCACTGGGTATATTAACCCACTTAAGGGTAGGCCCTAAGCTCGCCAGTAGATGGCCAACACAAAGCAAACTCAATTGTATTTTTGCAGACTTTAGTCTCATTGCTTTGTTTGGACATATTTTGTTTTTTTTGATCTTATTGGCCATTTGCTTGTATAATTTTCAATTGTGTGTTTTTGTGGATTTTGAAGGCTATGTATGTGTGTGTGTTTGTTGTGTTTTTTCTTTTGATTATGGTTTGTTTGTTTTGTTGTTGCTTGCCTGTTTGAGAGAAAAGGAGAGAAGGAGAGAGAGAGAGAAAGAGAGAGAGAGAGAGAGGTGGAAGTGGGTGGGTGGGGAGTGGAGGTAGAAGGATTTGGGAGGAGTTGGAGGAGAGGAAACTGTGATCAGAATATGTTGTACAAAAATGTTTTCAATATACTGGGAGAGCCTGCATGGGATCAAAGTAGGCCCTCTGAATGTGGTGACAGTTGTGTGACTTAGACAGTCTGTGAGGCCACTGGCAGTGGGACCAGGATTTGAACTGTTTTTTTGGAGTCCATTCTCTTTTGGAAGGATACTTTGCTCAGCCTAGATATAGGGGGGAGGGCCTTGGTCCTGCCTCAGAGTAATGCTTCAGACTTTGTTGGCTCCCCATGGGAGGCCTTACCCTCTCTGAGAAGTGGATGGGGGGTAGGATGAGGGGAAGGTGGGGGAACGGGAGCAGGGGAGGGAGTGTGAGCTGGGATTGGTATGTAAAATGAGAAAAGATTGTTTTAAAAAATAAACAAGTGAAATAAAATAAATGAAAAGATGAAGCTGAAAAAAATAAAATAAATGAAAAAATAAATAAGAAAACTTGAAGTAAACTATTAACACAGATGTGCTAAGTTGAAAGATGAAGACCTCAGATTCCTCTGGCTCTAGGAGCCTTCCTCTGGTGTCATGTGCAATAGGCACGAACAGGAACCAGTGGTCTCTGCAGCTGTCCAGTGGAGTTCTGGTATATCAGGGAGAGAAACTTTCAAGCCCTCCCCTGGTATTTCCTTTAGACATTTGCCCTCCACTTTCACAATCTCTGGTCCTGTAGATGAGATATACATAAGCATCTCTTCTCCAGGCAGCCTGATTTGGGCTGGGGTGGCTTAGCTTCAATGGGACTTCACAGTGGGCTCTAATTCTCAGCCCCGTCTCTTTTCTGCAGAGACCCACCCTGGTTTAATAAGTTCATCTATAGACCCTGTCTCTTGCAATCTTAGGCACTTACTGCATATTGTTTTGACTATTTTCTTCCACTGAGTTCCAATGGTGAGGTTTCTCGTCTGCCATCTTATCCAGAAGTCTGCATCTTACTTTTTGAGACAGGGCCTCTTCCTGAACCTGGACTGACCGACCAGTTATCCTCACGGACCTTCTCTGTGTCTACCTCTCCAGCTCTGGGATTAACAGGTAAGAATCTCTGTGCAGTTTTTCATGCGAATGCTGAAGGTCCAAACTCAGCTCCTCACGCTAGGGCAACAAGAATCTCCTTGGACCCTTTCCTCCTTTCTCCGTGAAGGAGCATCAGTAGGCAAGAGCCTGAGGGCACTCACAGCTGCTCTGAGGGAAAAGGCTAATGGCTGCTGTGCTAGGGGGACACAATTTCCACAACAGGCACTGATAACAAGGATATCCATGCCACTGAGGAGTACAGAAAAAGACATCTATCATCTGTCTATCTATCTATCTATCTATCTATCTATCTATCTATCTATCTATCTATCATCTATAACCACAAGGAGGGAAACAGACATGTGATAGGGTCACAAGTCTAGGGTAGGCTAACAGAATCCAGAGTTGCCTGCTGGGGAGTTTTAGAATAGAGTTTTATAGCTGCCTCACATTGGTCCAACCCTGCTGGATCATCATTGTCACACACTCCTATGAAGTGAAGCAATAAGGGACCCAGAATTGATGAAGGGAGCTTTCTATAGGACAGTCAAGAGGGTTGACAGATGACCGCTGCCACCACTACAACTCTCAGGAACCAGAGAAACATGTCCTTCCTTGGTTATAGATGTAGATGGGGCTATCATGTCCTCAACAAGGGAGGGTAGAAGCAGGGAATTCATATACTAACTGCCGCCCATCATTGGATGACTGAGGAGGTTCCTTGGTGCTTTGGCTTATAGGATATGCTGTAACAACTAGAGAAAGACCTCTAAGGAAAGTATGCAGGGGAGGTGGATGGAAGAAAACATGCAGGAACTGCATGCAATTCCTTGGGATGTATTAGCAATCACACATGTGTACCACATGGTTTGAAGAATGATCTACTATAGCCACACCCCCTTATGTGTATGGGTTGTTTTGCTTTCATGTATGTCCTTACAGCATTTGCATGCCTGGAACCCTTAGAGGCCAAAATAGGGCATTAAATCCCTAGGCACTGGAGTTACAGACAATTGTGAGAGGCCATGTGGGTACTGGAAGTTGAACCCAGGTCCTCTGCAAAAGTAGTTAGTGCTCTTAACTACTGAGCCATCCATCCATCCCCCATGCTTTCAGTTTTGAATGGGTTTATTAAGCATATAGAAAACCAAAGTAAAAGAAATAGCAAGTGATGTGTAGATAGATAACAGAACGTCATCAACTTAAGTGTTCAAAGAATCAAACAGAAACCAATGAGAGATCCCTTTAAGGCAGCCAGCTGGTGTTCCAAACACAGGGAGCCCTGGGAAGAGCAGTGTTCCTGAGTGAGGCTTCCAAGTAGAAGAACAAATAACAGGTGAAAGACACCACTGAGCCAGGAACTTATAAACACCCAGCAGAAACTGAGTGAGGAAGCTCTATTAAGGCAGCCTGCTGGAGCTCCCAACTCAGCAGCCAGAGTGTCCCTTAGGCAAGGCTTTCAAGAAAACAACAAAACAAAACAAAAAACCCAAATAACAACAGCTACAGATAACTTGTCAAATTTGGTTGCTTACAAAAGCCACCAGAAACTGACTGGGGAAGCTGAGGCAGACAGCTAGAATTTCTAATTGATTTGTCTCTCCAATGCTGTGAAGGGTCCAGAAATAGGAATATAGAAATGAAGGGTCCAGGAATATACAAATAAAAAGTTGTAAGCCCAAACACAGCTTGGAAAAAAATAAAGCTGGCAGCCACCATTAACCTTTAACAACCACTTTCTGCCTTAAGAGCAGACATCCTGGCAGACACAGTGTACAGAGGCAAACTTTTAACAACTGTCTCTGCCTCCCAGCTTCCCAGATAGGCAGGTACAGCAGCAAAGGTTAGCTTCTAACTATTGCCTCTCAGGGTCTCTCTGCTTCTATTCCCTTACTTTTTAATTGTCCTCCTACATGACTCTGTTCTCTGCCTTGCATTCTTTCAGGGACAGTGAAGTGGCTGCATCAGTTTCAGGCTTCACAAACATCCCAAGTTAATCCTATAACCAAAAGTTGTAAAACTTAAAATGTAATGTGACTTTAAACCTGACCTCAAGGCTGTAAAAGCTCTTTGATACACACTTGGTGTTTGATTTGCTCTAAGAAGAGGCCTCAAACCAGTCCCCATTGCCACAATTTCCTGAGCCCGATCTCTGTCTCTGTCTGTTTCACACCACGGGACAAACAGAGTAACACCTATTGGTAACGGTCACCCTCTAACTGATCTCAAGGATGCAATGTGTTTACTCTTAAACTGTCTTGTTTATTTCTTTCTTTTCTGACACAAACTTGGGTGGAGGCTGCCCCAGCCTAGACAAGGGTCTTTGAAGAATGCTTTGAGGCAAATATGCTGTGGTCTGAAGTGGTATTACAGGGAATAGGAATGGCCTCACACACTCATGTGTTTGAATATTTGTTCCATAGTAGTGCATGATTAGGATGTGTGACTTTGTTGGAGGAAGTGTGGTACCAGGGATGTGCTTCAAGCCAGTTCTCTTCTGTCTGCCTGAGGATCCAGATGTAGAGCTCTCAGCTCCTTCTCCAGCACCATGTCTGCCTGCACACAGCCATGCTTCCACCATGACAATAATGGACTAAACCTCTGAAACTGTAAGCCAGCCCCAATTAAATGTTTTCCTTTACTAGAGTTGTCATGGGCATGATGTCTCTTCACATCAGTAGAAACCCTAACTAAGACAGTGGAAAACCTTAATTCCAGAACCAGCATCTCTGTGAACTCAGACAACACGTGACGATTTATTAATATAATGTATATTATAATGATGTGGTTATATAAACTCTCTGAGCTCAACAAAGATGATGAGGGAGATGAATGGAACATACCTAGCCTACCAGTGTATCCCATACAACTTTAATGTGGTTAAACACAATGGCAGGACCACAACTATGCCAGTAGGAGTTTGGAGACATCAAAGGAAGGCCATCAGTGGTCCAGCACCATAGTGACTAACAAAGGAGACTGATACGTTTCAGAAGTAATACTAAGATTTCCACACCCATAGATAGGGAAAAGGAACTGGGAAAAGCACAAGCAAAAGTCCACTGTCCAATAGGGATGTTTAGGCTGTGAAAGCTGCAGAGAGGGGCTGTGGCCATCACTTGCTGGAACAGGTAGTTGAGGATTTTTTGCAGATCCATAATTTCATGTCATCACATTTGGCATCATTCCAGCCGTCATCTCTGAATTCCACACAGTCTTGTCCCCCAATGTTATTGGGCTGTCCTTTATTCCAATACCTCTCAAATCTGCAAAGAACATTAACAGTTACACAAGACAGACACATGAAAGCCCAACATTCCTATACATGAGCGATAACATATAACTGGGTGGTGCTGGAGCATGCCTTTGATCTCAGCACTCAGGAGTCACAGCCAGGTGGATCTCTGTAAGTTCGAGGCCAGCCTGGTCTACAGAGTGAGTTCCAGGACTGGCTCCATAGCTACTGAAAAACCCTATCTCACTCCACCCCCCAAAAAAAAAGAAAAAGAAAAAGTATGACAATATATATATAGGAATATATATGTTTCCCTGAGAAAGAAATCAGGGAAACAATCCCATTCACAGTAGTCTAAAAATATCTTGAAGTAAGCCTAACCAAGAAAATTAAAGACTTTCTATAATGAAAACCTTAAAAATCCAGAAGAAATTGAAGAAGACATCAAATGATGAAGAGACCACCCCTGTTTAGGAGCCCATTATGAAAACGGCCACCATACCAAAAGCAACCTGCAGATTTAGTGCAAACCCCACCAAAATAATGCTAATGGAATTCTTCATGGAAATAAAAACCTTAAATCTAATATGGAAGGCACAAAAGACCCAGGACAGTCAAAATAATCCTGAACATTGAAAATGTTGCTGGAGGTATCAGCACTCTCCACTGCAAGTCATACGACAGAGATGTAGCAATAAAAACAGCATGGTACTAGCATAAAAGCAAACATGTTGATTGGTGGAACTGAACTGAAGATCCAGCTATAAGTCTTTGCTTCTAACCCATCTGATATTTTTTATAATGAGGCAAAAGTGCACATAGGATAAAGAACTGCTTCCGCGATGATACCTGCACTCTGAGAACCCTGTTTCATAGCTCCTGGAAACTGGGTTCTTTCATAGAGTCCCTACATGTGTGTGGCAGACATGCCCTGTACTGGACATCGTGATATTCTTAGGTCACTTTGATCTCTACCCTTGTTTCCCATGCTTGAGAAGAGTTGTCCTACAGAGTGCGTGGCTATATGATAAAACTATCCAGTGTAAATGCTACATGCTACACACTCAGTTCTCTCCTACACTGGGCTCTTCTACTCTGGGTCGATACACACTAGCCCAGGGCAAAATACCAAACAACCAGGGACAGTGTCTGCACTCTAGAACTCACCACCATGTTACCTACAGCTCAGTCTGCTTACCCAGCCTTGCCTACTCCCTCCCTTTACGTCTAATACAGGCTCTTGCGCTCTTTTCTTCCCTCTGCATCCCCACTAGCCCTGGTCCTGGCTGATGTTCCCCACATGTGATAAATGTTCCTTCTCTTAGGGGGATCCGTGAGTATGACATGCTATCTTTTCATGTGTATCAGCATGTGCGTATATGATGGCTATGTGCATGTGTGCAATGTGTATACATGCTTGAGTGATGCGTCTGTGTGTCCATGCACATGCATGCATGCATGCCTATGTGTGTGATGTGTGTGTATGTATGTGTACATGCATGGGTGTTTGGTGTATGTGATGAGTATGTATATATATGAGTATGTATAGTGTATGTGTCTGTGTAGGCCAGAAGTGAACCTCGGGTATCATCCTACAGGAGTTCTCAGAAGCCATCCACTGTTTCTTCTGAGGCAAGGTTTCCTACTGGTTCAGAACCACCAGGCTAGGCTGCTTTCCCCATGAGTCCCAGGAATTCACCTTTCTCCACCCCCCCTTAGATGGGATTACAAGCACCATGTTCAGCTTTTTAAAAACAAACAGACATAAATTCTAGAGGTCAAACTCTGGTCCTTTCTCATGCTTGTGCTTGGAGCAAATGACAACTGAACTATCTTCACAGTCCAACATTCTACCTTTTAAATGCTGGAATCCCATGTCCTGGAGACTTTGCCTATCAAGTTGTCTATGATTGTACATGTGGATTACCCACACAGGCTACAAACTTCTCCTTCAGCTCTCGTGGTGGGACCAAAGCAGGTTCTGTCTTGTCTGAGCAGCATACTCTTCTTTCTCCCTCGGCAAATATTATAGACTCTTATGCCTAGAGGGCCAGAGGATGTGGTGGCAGAGTGTGGGGAGACCTGGAAAAGCAGTACGACTCAGTCACAGCCCCTCCCCTCCTACTGTTCAGGGTATTCCCTTCCCCGGGACTACCTGTCTGACAGAGGTGAACCGTCCAGCCAATACCATGCACCTTCCTTGTTCAGGTCTGACAACCCCATCCAGGTGTAGCCATTTTTCTTGGAAGCTTGCTGCAGGAAGTACTGGAGGGGGAGAGAAAGAGTCAGGCAGCAGCATTCCCCTATTTCCCAGCTTGTGTCTCTTCCCCCAAAGCCTCATGTTCATCAATGGATTACAAAACATTTGTATTTTTGGTAAATCAGTTTAGTTAGGGTTTTTTTTTTTTCCAGAAGTGTTGGCACCTTACCAGTGGCTACACCACTGAAGAAAGTGTCTCTCCATCTCTCAGCCACTGTTACCTGCCTATAGATCCAAGGTGGGGCCTTGGTATCCTCCCACCATTACCCCTAGTAACTGCCTATCAACCCTCAGGGAGAGGTGGGCTGGATTCAGTATTTGACAGCCTTATTTGTGGGCTATGGAAGCTGGAAAGTGTGGCTTAGATGGAGGAGTTAGGCCACAGTGGTAGCGTCCTTGGAGGAGAGTCTTGTCCCTGGTCCCTTTTCTCTGTCTTTCTGCTCCTGTCTGCCACGAGGCAGGAGGCTTTCTTCTGCTGTGCCTTCATACTGCATTTCTGCCTTGCCACAGCCATGGGTCGGGCTGACCATGGACTGAAGCCTCTGAACTATGAGACATAATTCTCCCCCCTGAAGCTGCTCTCAGATATTTTGTCATGGTAATGGAAAAACTAACGTGCTACCCCAATCTCTTGGCAGCAGGATCTGCTTGGAATCTTTTAACCGATTCATATTTCTAATACACCAAGTCAGGAGCCCCCATATGTTCTCAGCAGTTTATTTCTTTTTCTTTGACACAGTCTCATGGTCTAAAACTCACTGAGCTGAGGATGGCATTAACCTCCTGACCCTCCTGCCTTCACCTCCCAAGGGCTGGAATGACAAGTGTGCATTACCACCTGGCTTATGTGACGTTGAGGATTGAGTTCAGGGCTTCCTGTATATTGGGCAAGCTCTCTGCTACCAGTTGAACGCCACCCTCAACCTATGTCCTCGGGAGTTCTGAATCATTTGCATACCTGTGTCCTATGGGCAGATTTGCTTAGACTTATGCGGATAGTGTATACAGCTGGCTTGATAACACTACATATTTTTCCACCTTACGTGTTCTAAGTATGTCCACATACATTTACTCAAGGCCAGTTTTAACATCCTGGATGCAAACTGCATCAGTTTGTGACTGTGAGTCATGCAAGTGGTGAGATCTTTTCAGGTCTTCATTGAGTGACACCTCATTGGTCACTTAAATCCAACCCTCGTAAGAATATGTACACCAAGGAAACTGTAAACAGAACTAACAAGGATTTAAAAAAAAACCTGTCAAACAAGTTGTTATGCATGGGCCAGCACTCTCACAAAACCACTTTCATTTTAAATGCTCCCCACAGCACTCATCAATGTTGAGAACTGGTGTATGCCTATTTGAAAGGTGCCTGGGAACACCCTTTCCAAGTAGAGCAAGCAGCCCATTTTCTATAAGCCACCATATAAACAAGCCTCAGAACAGTCAGCCAGTCACACCTGCTCCTCATGACTTTTGATGATGACCAGCTGGGCCCCCACTTCCTGGCAGGCAGTGATGGAGTTATGCCAGTTCCGTTGGGACTTGGAGAAGAAGTAACAGTTTCCCTTGAAGAATGTCCAATCCCAAGGACAGCGGCGACAGAGGCTATCTGTTGGAGAAGGTAGATCAGGTTGGACCCATATTTGAATCTTTTTGTTCCTATGTTTGCCCAGCTTTAAGACCTCCAGACCGAGGACCTCCCTTACCATAGTGCCTGGTCAAGCCATTCCCCTCTCTCCATTTCCTAAGCCTGTTCTCTATTCCAAGAGAATCCAGGAGCTCTGGACCCATCTTCTTCACAGATGCCAGAAGACTGCTTTAATTGAGTGCCTGCTGTGTACATGGCTCCCATTGACTCCTGCATGCCTTCCTCATTTTTTATCACTATTCCCAATTCACAGATCAGGAAGTGGAAGCTCGGAGATGGCCAGCGGCTAAAATAAAGTGACCCCACACGAAGGCCCTCTCAGTCCCAGGACACTTTGTTTTTGCTCACTCACCAACTTCGGACTTCAGCTGGCTCAGGTCCTGGAACATTTTCTCTTGCTTTGTCTGTTCCCACTGTATTTCCTCTGAGCTGGGGATCTTGGAAACTTGACAGAAAACAGATATTGTAATTATTGAACACCCACTGTGTGCCATGGATCAGACAGACACCATATTTGATATCCAGGGCGCTATTTTATCTCATTTAAAAATAAGGAATTCTAATATCCACGAACCCTCTACTGCTTCTATTCCCTTCCTAAACTGAAGTAGAAGCGGAGGGGCCCCAAGAAGCTGCTAGGCTAGCATCTTCTGAAGGACCCATGGCTCTTTTTAGTACCTCCTGTTGTTAGACTTGGATGCCTGAGCTGAAAATCACCCAAGGGACTCCCAACCTCCAAGATGATCCTGACCTTGGATGGCGATGGCAGCCAGGAGTCCAGCAAAGAAAATGAGTGACAGCAGCTGTAGCACTAGGGAAACGTGGCCTCGGTCCAGACATCCTGCAGGGGAAAGGAAGGATGGACGGTCTACCACCTGGCCCAGGGGAGCCCAGACATAACCAGACCCTTATCCCCACCTCCCCAGAAAGGAGCCCCAAAGTCGGTTTCCAACTAGAGGTCCACAGCCATGACCTGCACCTTCCCAGGACCAGAGTGCCCAGGTCTGCAGCTCCAGCTCCCGGGGATTCAGGTGTTTAGTCCCAACCCTCCAGCTTCTCAGGTCTCAGGAGTCCAGAGACTCAACCTCTGCCTTCCCAGGTCTTAGGGGCTAAAAATTCACAACCTCCACTTCCCTGGGGCTCCAGACGTTAGCTTTCAGTTAGGGGTGCAGCTAGAAACTCCACCTAGCAGGGACTCAGGGACCCAGAACCTCTTCATCTCACAGGACCAAATTTCTGCTGGGACAAGTTACTCATCCTCATCCCATGACCCTACCCCGCTCTACCTAGGAAACTACTGAATCCTAGAGTTGGTTGGAATCCAAAGCTGTTTCTCAAGTATCTGTTGGCTCCAGTTCTCAGTGGTTACTAGCTGTTTCTCATCTGAGTGGGCAGAGCATTGAGCAGCATCTAGGCATGCAGAGACCTGCGCTGACCCTCCCTGAGCTCCCAGGCGTGCAGTGTAGTCTTACCCAGACAGCCCATCTGCTGCACCCCTGCTTCTTTGGAGTCACTCACAGTCATCGCTGTTCCTTGGTGCCTGGTACTGCTTGGAACAGCAGCTTTTATCTGCCTCCTGCTTTGCCTTGCTCCTCACAGCTACTCTTTCTTAGGAAGAGAAACGAGGAACTGGGTTCCAGCACCGGAAGAGGGTAGAGGAGGAGGAAGACTTTGACACAATGCAGCAGGGACCTCAAATTCCAAGAATTTTGGAGTGGGGCTGGGTGTCTTCTGGCCTCTGTAGCGAAAAAGAGCTGGTTCACTTATGGTATGGCAATGCTATGGGATGATTTCTGTGGAAATAATAACTGACATAAAATTACTTTATTTTAAATTTGTGTGTGTATACATGCTAGTGTGTGTATCAGCTACTGAATAATGCCTTGCCTGACTGCTTGGGAGAACGTTGGTTGTGTGTCCCTTCTGGGTCAAACCCACAACCACCATTTGTATCCTTACCCATTGTCTTAGTAGATTCCTTCACCTTGCTGCTTGTTAATTGCTCTGAGCCGAATATCACTACCAACCCTTATCTCCCCCCCCCACACACACAGACTGCTTTAACTCCTCAAGAACACATTTTGTGAACACCCTGACTTCTGCATATTGAAATAGTACCATAATTCTTAGTACAACCCTCCCCCACTCCTATGCCCAAACATTCACGCTGCGTCTATTCTCTGTGGCACATAAGTATGCTGCTAGGTGCTCTGTGCCCTGGTGTTTCTTTTCCCAATGCTAGGAGGTACTACTTGGTGAAGAACCCTTGCCAGTTCCCATTACTGGGTATATAGCAGCATGGCATGATAAATGAGCAATTCAGGTCATACCCTTTCTAGTAGCCCTAGGCATAACCACCCGTGTCACCACCAGAGCAGCAGGGCTGACTGCCTCCCTAGCTGTTTGGCATCAGCTTTCCTTGCAGTTCATCCAGGATCTTTAACAGGTGGCTCACACAATCCTAACCCTCCAGTGCTAAATAGACTTGCTGACTGCGTAGTACTACAAAATCGGCAAGGATTAGATTTCCTAACAGCAGAGAGGTAGCCTTTGTCTTTTCCTCAGGGAGGAATGTTGCTTCTGTGTTAACTAGTCAGGTACAGTAAAAGATAAGATCTGATAACTCCACATGAACTTTCAGAAACATAAGAAACTGCTTGATGCCTCTAGCCAGTGAATCACTGATAGTCCAATATAGATGCTACCTTTCTTAACCCTTCTTCTCCTTTTCTTAATCCTACTAATTGCACCTTGCCCTGTAAACTTCTTGTCTAGATTTCTTTAACAACAGATCCAGAAGATTTCTAACCAGACTTTTAACCAGTTACTGTTACAGGATTACCAGACCCTAGCTACAGAGTTACATCCTGACTATGGAGATCAGGATTGCCCAGGACCTCAGCACCCCCAATCAATACGAAGTAGTCTAATGATAATGTCACTCCTTTTCCAACCCCATTGTTTATTAATAAACAAAAAAGGGGGATGTAGGGTGAAAAGGGCCAAGAAAAACACCCTGACCCTGATTTAGGAACAGGGATTGAAATCCCACCAATCCCTGAGGTCCATGAGCACGGAATCCCACCAATTCTTGATCACAAAAATACATCAATCCTAAGCCACCTAGCAAAGCTCTGCCTGTCCCAGGAACCCTATATAAGCTCTGTAACCACCAGTTTGCTGCCACCTCACCCTAGAGGCAGTCACCCTCCTGGATTTTCCCCTCCCAATAAAATTATTGAATGAGGTTTGGGTGATGATCTTTTGCTGGAGCAGAGCAGAACTGTAACACTTTCACTGGGGAAACCTTCCCCCAGCAGGGGCAGAGTTGATGCACTGGGGAAACCTTCCCCCAGCAGGGGCAGAGTTGATACATTGGGGAAACCTTTCCCTGGAGCGGGGCTGCAAGTAGCTCTGCTTACAGTGAGTTTGTGGTATTCCTTGGCTCCTGACTGCCAGGATCCCTTTCCATTCCAGTTGCAATGCTTACATGGTCTGCAATGTATTTTGATCATTTTCACCTGTTACTTTCTCTTTTCTTCTTCCTGCCCATCCCCTCCCTCTTTTCAACTAACACCTTATACTTTCATGGTAAATTTTGTGTGTGTGCAGGCACATTTGTGTGTGTGTGTGTGTCCCAAAGAGTTTCATTGGGGGTTTGCTTACAGAAGAAGCAATGGTGAGGGTTTACTTACAAGAGCATGGGAAATCTTACCAGTGGCTACACCACTGAAGAAAACATCTCTCCCTCACTAATATTTAACTGTATGCTCATGGATGGACACACACACACACACACACACACACACACACAATGAACTATAGTGATGACTTAATCCTACCTCCCCAGTCAGTAGAGTTCTCTTATTGGCCTGGAACCCACTAAGTAGGCAACCAGGGATGTGGGATTCCCCTCTGTATGCTGTGAATATGTTTTATTACCTTTGATTAATAAAAAAGCTACTTTGGCCTATGGCAGGAAAGAATATAGCTAGGTGGGAAAACTAAACTGAATGCAGGACAAAAAAGGTGAATCAGGCAGATGCCAGCAGCCACCAAGAAAGCAAGATGTAAGGTAACAAACTGTGAGCCTCATGGTAAAATATAAAATAATAAAAATGGGTTCATTTAAGATGTAAGAGTTAGTTAATAAGGAGCCTGAGATAATAGGCCAAAGAGTATGTAATTATTATTAAGCCTTATTTTATAAGTGGCTTTGGAAACAGGCTAACGAAGAAAACCCTTTCCAGGGGGACCAGTGGGACAGAGACTACTTGTAGCTACAAGCCAGTAATTCCTAGGAATTTACTGGTCTTTTCCTTCTTAAGGAGCACTGGGATTACAAACTGATGCCATAACATCTGACTTTTTTTTTTCAAATGTGGTTTTGGGAACTGAATTTAGGATTTCATGATTCTGAGGCAAGCACTTTATTTTTTTTACTGAGCCTTCTCTCTAGCTCCAAAGTTCCATTTAATTTCTTCTTCATCAATGACAAAGATGGGGGGTTTGCAATGTTCCCAGTCTTCTCAGAAAACTGTGTCCTCTGACACCAAGCTATGCTGGTGCCATAAATCATGGTAATTTCTGCTGACTGGGGAGCTGGACGGAGTCATCACTGTATTCATTAACATATTTTTAGTGGGTAGGTGAGATGGCTCAGTGGGTAAAGGTGCTTGCCACTGAGGCTGATGATTTGTGTTCAATTGCGGAGACCCCTATGCTAGAAGGAGAGAATCAACCCCCATAAGTTGTCTTCTGACCTCCCAAAACTAAATAAATGTAGTAACAATTAAAACATTGCAATAGCATACAAATATATTTTGAAACCCAATTAGATTTTATTGATTCTCCTATCTCTTTTTCCCCACTCCTTTCCCCTCCCACCCCTTCTTCCCCACTCTTTCCTCTGAAGCTTTCTGTCCCTGGTGGCCTCTGGTTTCAGGTCACAATGCTCTAGATCTCACACTTCTCGGTACTTCTTTCTTTCCTGCTCCTAGTTCTGGTTTCACAGTCCACACCACACTCATAGTCACATATGCACATTAAATGTTGTGATTCACATGTACAAGAGAACATGCAGTGTTTGTGTCCCTGATTCTGAGTAACCTTAATCTTTTCCAGACCCGTGCATTATCCTGCAGTCTGTAAAACTTGGAGAGGAACTGCATTAAAGCAAGACAGCATAAAGCAAGAGATAGACAGCCATCATGGACAGGATGGTGGGGAGGCGGTGGGGAGGCCCAGAGCACCAGAGCCGCCTTTGAGTCTGCCATTCCCATCATCTTAGTGGACATCTGGGAAGATGGAAGGAAGTTTGAGGGTGCTTGAATGAATTCCAACAGCACGGGGGAAAGTCTGAAGGTACAGTGGTCCTCTGGGGACCTACTAGCATTGGGGACTCCCAAAGAACTATGTGGGTGTGGTCATCTTGGCTTGGTCAGTGGTCCAAGCAAACATGGGTCAGTTCATTGTGTGGATGGAAGCTCCCAGAAGGAAAAGGATGGGTGCTTCAGTCTGCAGAATGGGCAATACCTACCAGGGAAGGGTCCCTGCTGTGGTGGTTACTCCTCAACACATTAACATCTAAAAGTCCCTGAGAAGATGACCTTCTGGAAGGGAGCTTCCAGATTTTGTTATCTAGGGTGGGAAGACACATCCCAAATATAGACAGCACCATTTCATGATCTGTAGTCCCAGACTGAGGAGAAGGGAGAGAGGAAGCTGAGTACCTACATTCATCTCTGCTCTCTGAGTGCAGTTGCAATATGAGCTGCCTTGTTCTCCTGTGCCACACCTTCACCTCTGCGATGGAGCTGCACGTTCAAACTGGAAGCCCAAGCATACCCCTCCCTCCTGAAGTTGTTTCTGACAGGTGTTTTGTCAGAGCAAGAAAAGTAAGATACCAGTCAAAGGGCTCAGCGGAGGTTGGGAGGAACTGAGCAGATGCATAGGAAGTGTGCAGGGATGGGACTGAGGCTCAGGGAACACGGACATCACATCACAATGAAAAGGCAGTTGTGACATCACAATGAAAATGCTATGATTTTTTTTTCTTTTGCAAGGAGAGTTGATTAGGGGAAACTCCAAGGTCCTGAACGTATCCTATATCTGCTAACAATATTAAGTTACCCAGATAGTGGACAGCCATGAAACCTGAGCAACAGGAAAACGGAACCACTCCCCACCCTGGAAGCAGAACTGGAAGGAAGCAGTGGCCCAAATCTATAGAGGGTAAGGAATCTAACCAAGAAACATGGGTGCTTTTATTAACATCCCAAGGACAACAGACAAGGAGAAGGGACACAGACACAAGTCAAGTTCATCCTCCTGACACTGGAATTTGGGATGCAGAGGCTGAGATGAACTGGCTTGCATTTGATGGTGCATGATGAAGTTAAAGCTTTCTTACAGATCCAGAAATTTAGGGCATCACATTTGAGATCATTCCAGCCATCCCTAGAGAACTCTGTGCCATCTTCGACCCTGACATTGTTGGGCTCCCCTTTACTCCAGCATTCTGCAAGGAGTGAGCGTCTGTGGAGTGTGCATCCCCAAATGGAACATCTGTATGGTACCTACCACCAAGGCTCTGGGAGCATCATGGAAGAAGGGACAGAAAGACTGTATGAGCCAGATGTCTGGACACAGCTGGACTGCTGCAGTCATGAACTCAGAGCAGTTATGGTTGCTTGCACAAGATTGAGCTTGTTAACATTGCAGCATGGAAAGGGGGGCTGTTCATGAGGTACTAGGACAGTCGATGGCTTTGTGGGAGGAGGGAAAGTCAGTTTTCTTAAAACAGATAGGTTGGCCAAGTTCTAGCAGATGGCCCCATGCCCATGAGTAGCAACATAATTGTACTCAGTGGGATACAGAAAAAGGGAGGGGGCGTGATATTGGGAGGGGATGAGAGATGGATTCAGAGAGAAGTAGGTGTGTGTGAATAGGTTCAAAATGCATTGTGTGCATGCATAAAAGTCAAATATTAAAATAGTATATAATTTTTAAATGTGGGCACGAAACCTGGCTCTGTGTGTGTGTGTGTGTGTGTGTGTGTGTGTGTGTGTGTGCGCACGCGCGCACGCGTGTGCGCAGGTGTTTGCAACTGTGAAAGCACCTGCAGAACCACAGGAAGACATTAGGCATCCTGCTGTATTGTTTTCCATTTAGTCTTCTTGAATGAGGATTTCTTACTGGGCTTGGAGCTAGGCTAACAGTCAGCAAGCCCCAGGGATCCTCCTGTCTGCAGGCCTCATGCTCAACATTGGGCTTCTAAGCACATGTAACCATGCTTGTTTTTTTGTTTACCCATGGATGCTGAGGCACCTAAGTCAGGTCTTCACGCCTAAGCAGCAAGCACTCTTACTCCATGAGATGTTGCCCCAAACCCCATGACCAGTTTTCAAAATGTGCTTTCAAACTCAAGTCCTCGTGTTTTCAAGGCAATCAGGTTCCTGACAGGCATTTCCCTGGTCTCTACTCTAGCAGGTCTTTGGTGAGGAAGGTATTTAATACTGCCCAGCACATAAGACAGCAATTGCGCTTTAGGCGATCTGTAAAGCATTCAGAAATGTTCAAGTCTCAGAGAGTATGTGGGACCCCTCATTCCTACCCTTCTCTATTCAAGTAGGAAAAAACAGCATCTTACTCATATTTTTGTCTGGCAAATGGTCTCAGTCTCAGGTGACCACAGCCAGATGTGTGTTCCAGACAAGGGTGGTGTCCCACCAGTGGACCTGCTCCTGATCAGTCTCTATGATGACCATTTGGGCTCTCACTTCCTGGCAGGCAGTGATGGAGTTGTGCCAGTTTCGTTGGGACTTGGAGAAGGCATAACAGTTTCCATGGAAGAACACACAGTCCCTGGGGCAGGGTTGACACAAGCCATCTGTTGGGAGAAACACATCAGAAGAACATACTTAGAAGCCTGTGTTCCCATTTCTCTTCAGCCTTTGAGGTCTCAGAGCCAGGACCCTTCCTCACCACAGCACTCTAGGGAGCCCTTCCTCTCTGCGTTCCTTATCCTCTTCTCCACCCAGAAGAATCTAGACGTTCTGAGCCCATCTTCTCCAGACATGGAGAAGTAGAGGCCTGGAGTTCAGAACAGAGGCCAGGAATAGCTTGGCTGAGTGCACTGTGTGCACAATTTCTGTGAACTTACAGAGCCTTCGATGTGTATAGATGGCCCTTATTAACACTGAATGCCTGTGTGCAAGAATCCTGTGAAGACAGTGCTTGCTGTATGGATAACTCCTGTGAACACTGTATGCCTACTGTGTACACAACCTCTGAACACTGAATGCCTGTTGTGTGAATGGCTCCTGGGAACATGGTATTATTCTTCACAAAATTCCTTTGAACACTGAGTGCCTACTGTACGCATGGCTCCATAAATACCAAGCTCCACTCTCCATGTTATATTATGATCTCAGTTTACAGAGAAGAAAGTTGAGGCTCAAAGAGATCTGATGATGAAAGGAGATTGGCTTCTCTCCTGTGGGGACCTGAAGCAGTGGATCCCTTGTTTCTGGTCACTCACTGTGTACTTTAGTCTTCAGCTGTGTGAGCTCCTGGTAGATTTTGTCCTGAACCTGGGAGCTGGGGACCTTTGAGACTTAGCCAAGAAAGAAAGAAAAATCCATGCAGTTATTAAATCCTGCTTTTTGCCATGGCCTGCTCTGGGACCCTTGGGATGTTGCGTCACTTTGAAAAGAAGGGTCTCAAGTTGTCAGTGATTTTTCCTGGGTACACATCCTCATCCTATCTCAGTTTTACAACTAGTTAAGATTTCAGACACGTTCCTACCTGTGTGTCTTTAAACAATTTTTGATTTATTTTTTATTCTATGTGTATGAGTGTTTTGCCTGCATGTTTGTATTTATATACATCAGGTGCTTGTCTGGTGCCTGAGGTAGTCAGAACAGGGTGCTGGATACCCTGGAACTGGAGTTATAGACAATTGTGAGCCACTGTGTAGATGCTGTGTATGCTGGGAATCAAACCCAGGTCCTCTGGAAGAACAACAAGTGTTCTTAACCGTGGAGCCAACTCTCCAGTCTTTGGTTAATAACATTCAAAGGCCAGGAAATAGACACCCAGAGAAGGGTGAACCACTAGGAAAATGGAACCACAGCTCGCTCTTCTCTCTGTCTCTCATCTCCCCTCTCTCATAGCAGAGATGAGGCAGATGTCTCTGAGAAGTTCCTAGAAGCCACTGAAGGTTATGTTACCAACATACATTCCCCACCTTTCTCATACAGATCCTAAGGCCAGATCAGAGAGCTGAGGTGCCCACTGTGACTGACCTCAGGCAAGAGTGATCAGCAGAAGCCCAGCCAAGAACAGGAAGGAGAGCAACTGCAGGACCGAGGGGTTGCAGCTGTGTTTCAGATACTCGGCAGGAGAGAAGGTGGTGGTATTAGAGTCAGAGAGGCCCCTATCTCAGCCTGGCCCCAAGACAGACTTACTGCCACCATCCTCCTATGGAGCACACGAGTCTGGACTCTCAGCCTCCACCTCTTTATGACCCAGAATTCCACCTCCAGCATCTACCTCCCCAGGACTGAGAAGTTTAGGGTCCCAACTCCAATTACCCAGGACCCAGTTCTGGGAAGGGGTGTCTACTTTTCCTTAGCCCCTCACCATTATTATAGCTGCCAAACTTTTGATTCCAAAATTTGGTTGTGATCCAGAGGTGACAGCAGAACACCTGGTGCCACTGATCGAGCACTCTTCATCCTCTGGAGGAACAGAGAGCCAGTCAGAGCCTTGGGCAGGCTCAGCTATGAGCTGCCCCTCAGGACTCCCTTGCCGAGATCCAGTCCCAGCCCATCCTCACCTGGGCTGCCCAGTTGCTGTCTCTTGGTTCCATAGTGTCGTTCAAGGTCACTGCTCTTGCTTCGTGTCCAGAACAGCCGAAGAGCACAGCTTTTATTTGTTGTCCCCTGATGCCTACTTCCTAGACATTCTGATGGGAAGAGGAAAAGGAACCGGATGTGAGTGTGGAAGAGCTAGAGAGAGGGTCTGCACCCCTGACTCAGCACATCTGGTGCTGGATAACCCAGGAAATTTTAGGGAGTGGTTTGGGGAGTTTGGGGTGTGTGGCAGAAAGATCTGCTCTATGCATGTTGTGGCAAGTTGTGAGGTGCCTTTATCAATGCTAATAGCCTGTAGAGACCATCTTTGCTCTGCCCTTTCCTCTTGTGCTGAGAGCCTTAACCCACATTCCCGGTAGCTCTGCCCCCACTGACTTACATGCTTTCCTGGCATCTGACTCACTGTGGTTCCTGCTGACTTGAATGTTCCTGTAGTGCCTGCTGCAGATGTAGCCACTTTACCCTCTGTGTTGTGGCACATGATCTGCTTTCCACTTTTGCAGATTATACGACAGGCCCATAGTCACACAGCTATTTAATGGCGATCTGGCATTTGAACATAGGTGGTGTGACTCTACAGTCCTCACTGTAAACCGGAAAATAAAACGGTCCCAAAGGGGGGAAATTTCCCAATGGCCAACACGTATGGAGTGAAAAAAGGCTACATATTTTTGTTGTTGTTCTCACAAACTGGAATAGTCTTCATAGGTAGCAAAGAAATCCATGGAACCTGGGAGTTCATTTTCTCCTTTTACTATGTAGGATCTCGGGGTTAGATTCGGGCCAGTAAGATGAGAGGCAAGTGCCTTTATCCAATGAACCATTTAGCTGACCCATTTCACTTTATTTTTGAGACAGGTTGTTACCGAGCCTTGAACTCACTGATTTAGTTAGATTGGCTTTCCATTGAGCCCCAAGGATCCTCCTGTTTCTGTCTCCCCAGTATTGGGATTATAGATGTAATCCTGCCATGCCTGGATTTTTTACCCTGGGGTCCATACTCCATTCGTCATGCTGTGGGGCAAGCACCAGTGACTAAGCCATCTTCCCAGTCCCCGATCTTCTATTAATTTGAAATGGAGATGACTTTAATGGGTAGGACAGAGATTGACCCAGTGGTTGAAGTTTAAAAAGAGTTCAATATTATGGGACTATTTGACATTTTAATTGGAGTGGTGTAGTGTATGTGTCTAGGTGGGCATGAAAGCCTCCACACTGTACTACCTGTGTGAGATAATCTCAGCACCAGAAAGCATGCACATTCACCATGATCAGTGAGTATAGCTTCTGGTCTTGTATTTATTTTATGATAACTTTTGTTGGCTCAAAAACATAGCTCTTACCTTGAAGGGAATGAAATCTAGAATAAACTATCTGGAGTCAAATATGAGTGACCAGGTCCCAGGAGCACACATTTTCTACTGTAGAAATGGCTACGTGAGATTTTATTAGTTGTAGAACAAAGACAAGGTAGGGAAACACATGTAGGTGGGCTCCAATTGAAATAGGGAAACCTCCGCTGCAAATTTAAGAAGTTATCCAGTGGTGCTCTTAGCTCTTGGACTGAGAGATGCTCAGTGGTTAAGAATGTATACTGCTTTTTCAGAGGATTCATAAGAGAATTCAGTTCCTATGCCAGGCAGCTCATGATTGCCTGGAAGTCCAGCTCCATGGGATCTGACACCTCTGGCCACCAGAGCACCTGAACTCACATGTGCATATCCCAACACATACAAAATTAAAAATAAAATAAGTATCTTCTTTTTAAAAGATATGCTCGCTGCATGACAGTTATGGGAGTAACCAACTATTTCTTACTGTATTGAGTCTCCTCTTCAGGAAGGTACTGTAAATCTTGCTAAAAATCCAGAGCTAGGGAGGTCATAGACCCTGGGGAAAACCTACTATTGCTGTTTTGCTAAATGGTCATATAGTCAAAATACCTTCTAAATATGATTTTCAACAGTTTTAAGGGACAGGTCACAGACACTGCAACTTATGAAGCCACAACCACAGTCATAGCTGGGAAAAATTACATAGTTTGTCAATAGGGACCTTAGAGATGGGGTCTCAGTGACTGCTGCCCCAGCCATCATAATAAAAACACTGGGGCACTGGCACACACACACACACACACACACACACACACACACACACACACACACGAATGGAATAGAATGGAGGACCGAGCTATAATTCTACACTCCTACAGCCATTTGACAAAAGGCCAACGACATGTATTGGACAAGCGACAGCTTCTTCATCAAATGGTACCAGTCAAACTCAGTATGCACGTGCAGAAGAAGGAAACTAAGTCCTTATTTCTCATTCTACATAAAACCAAATTTCAAATGGACCATGAGCCTCAGCAAAAGACCTGAAACTCTCAAACTTCCCAAGGGAAAAGTAGAGAGTGCTCTTAAGAACACGGGTATAGGGAGAAGTGTACCTATATCTATATACCAGGACTCAGGTAGGTCACGGGAATAGGGAGGGGTACATGTATACCTATATACCAGGACTCACGTAGGTCAGGAAATTAGGTCAACAACTGCAAAATGAGACTTCATGAAATTCAAAAGCTTCTATGTATCATAGGAAGCTGTTATAGAATGAACTTGCAGATTACAGGAGACAAAATCTTCACCAGCAATACACATTCTACAGATTAATATCCAGAATATACAAAGAATTAGAAGAATAAACCTTAAGAAAACAAATTAATAAAAATGAACTATAGAACTAAACTGTCTTAAGAAACAAACAAACAGAACTCCCAAAACAAACAAACAAAAATAAAGACAAATGAACAATTTAAAAAAGTGTTTCATTTCTTTGCCCATGAGGGAAATGCAAATTAAAACCACTCTGAGATCCCATCTTACCTCAGAACTGCAAAGATCAAGAAAGTAAATGACACAGAAGTACTGATGGGGGTGGGAGGAAGGAAGACTTAGTCACTGCTGGTGGGAATGTAAACTGGTGCAACCACTATTGAAGGCAATAGGGAGGGTCTTCAAACAGCTGACCATAGAGCTACCGTATAGCCCAGCCATACCATTGCTGGACTTGTACCCAAAGGGCTCCGTCTCTCCTAATGCAGAGATACTGTGCATCCAAGTTCATTGCTGCTCTGTTCACAAAAGCTATGAAGCAGAATCAGCTTAAATGTTCATCAACTGATGGATAGGTAAGTCAAATACGATGAAAATACACAGTGGAGTCTGTGTTGTTCGTAGAGAACACTGTAATTAGGAAATTCACAGGTAAATGGATGGAACTGGAAGATAGTGTACTGAATAAGGTGATCCAGCTCCAGGAAGACAAACAGCACATTTTGCTTCTCATATGCAGATCTTAGCTTCAGTTTTTAGATGTCTGTGTTTAACTTGTGCCTGTAAAGACCAGGAAGCTAGGAAGGAGCCATTGGGCGGGAAAAGGGCACTAAAGGATGGGGATTAATAGAATTCCCCATTAAAGTGTGTGGAGAGGGTATTAGTGGTAGGAAGGTTCACACAAGGGTGAGAGTGGAGGAGTAGGAGGTTAGTAGGGGTGGTGAAGTTTAGCCTAAGCAAAGGGAAGATGGAAATGCCATATGAAATTGTAAGGTTTGTAAGAATGAGTTTGAAGGGAGATATCCAGCATAGGGATGTAATGGTGTACCCAGAAGTCATCGGTTGCTAAACAAAATTTAGTCCCAGGTGTGGGACCTGGAAACAGGAGTGGTGGGCCAGAAAGGTGGCTCAGGCATACACTACCAAGCCTGACAACCCGAGTTCAATCCTTGGGAAAAAGAGAACAGACTCCTGCAAGTTGTCCTTTGATCTTCATCTGTGTTTTACTGCCCTGAATAAGTACATATGCACAAAATAAATATGTAATAAGGAATAAAAAAAATGGTGCGGCTTCATGGGAAGAAAGGTTTCATGGGAAGGTGAAGAGATAAGAGAGGACAATAGGCAAAATTATGATCAAAGTGTGTGTGTGTGTGTGTGTGTGTGTGTGTGAGCCCAAACACATGTCATGGTGCATGTGTAGAAGTCAGAGGACAATGCCAGGCAGAGGTGGCTCACTCCTTAATCCCAGCACTTAGGAGGCAGAGGCAGGTGGATCTCTGTGAGTCTGAGGCCAGTCTGGTCTACAGAGCAGGACAGCTAGGGCTGTTAGAGAAACCCTATCTTGAATCCCCCCCCCAAAAAAAGAAGACGTCAGAGGACAAGTCCTTTCCTTCTGCCTTGTGGATCTCAGAGATCAAAGTCAGCCGTCAGGCTTGGGAGCAGGCACTTTCACCTGCTGAACCATCTCACTCAACCTCGAAAAATTCTTTTTGTAGAATCCAGCACAACTTGTCAGTCATCCCATGCTGCTGTGTGTGGAGTCCTTTCTGGATGCCATGCTCTAAGGAGGGATGAGGGGAGTGTTTCCTGGGGAAATGTGCTGTGCAAAGCAGAGCAGGGGGCACTAGTGTGACCCAGCTGCAGCTGGATGATTGGGAGGGAGGAAGTACAGGGACAGAAGAGGAGAAGTACAGAACGGGTTATTATCGGCTTGATAAAATCAGAGAATCTTAAGGGTTTTGAAACACTTACTGGAGGGAGGGAGGGAGGAAGAGAGGGAGGGAGGAGGAGAGAGTTTGGCATGTGGAGGGCAGAGAACAACCTGCACCATGGGACTAGGAATCAAACTCAGGTCGTCAAGCTTATTTGGCAAACACCTCTATCTTCTGAGCCAGATTGCTAAGGGTTCAGATGTTCTCTGTATTTTATGACAATCACTGGAAAGTGTGAAATAAATACATGATTTTTATGAATGCTCACATGGGAGGGAAGATATGTAGCCATTCATAAACAAATACAAAATGATATGGTGACTGTGGATGTCTGGTTATTTTATTTTCTTATTTTGTTTATTTGAGTGTGTGCCTTCCAACACCTGTACAGTCTGCAAAACATCCATGTGGAGGCCAGAGGATAAGCTGTGATGAGTTAGTTCTCTCTTCCACCAAGTTGATCCCTGAGGATTGAACTTAGATCTTCGGTTTTGATGGCAAGTGACCTTATCCAGTGAGCCACCTCACTAGCCCTGGGTATTTAACTACGTCCACAAAACTGAGATACATGAAGGGAGCTTTGGAGAAGTAGTTCAGGGCCTCAACAGACAAAGGATGGCAGAGACATTCTATGATCTAACCTGGAATCAAAGGCTGGACATTGGGAAAATGCTGGGGATGTTCAGGAATATGTTGGATATGTTGGTGTGTATGGTGGTATACTAGGAATACCCTGGGAATGGGGTGACTGTGCTAAGACTACGAAAACATTGCTTTCTGTGGAAAATGATGTTAGTACAAATGTTGAACAGCATGGAAACAAAACAAAGCTACCTGTCATAACTGTAGGAGCGAAAGGAACACCTCTTAAAAAGCAGGCTAAAGAAGTGTCTCACTGCTCAGCACAGGGAAACAGCTGTCTTGATGACTCCAGAAGCAGTGGTCAGGGAGGAGAATACATAGGTACTGAGGACCCATACACAGGCACCAAGGCCGAGGACTCACACACAGGCACCAAGGCTGACTTATGGCGCAAGGTGATTGTTCTGATCACATGTGCATCTAGCTCAAGTGAACTGGTGGGAAGGTGTGCAGAAGAGTCCCCTAGGTTCAAACCAGATGGAGGTTCCAGGACTGAGACACGGTAATGGACACAGGGTCCCACCCCCTAGCCAAGAAGGTGTTTGCAACTGTCACCCACTGGCAAAGGGAAAAATCAGTTTTCTCCAATGGAATGTTACTGGGTCTCTCAGCTGTACTTCCTGGCAGGCTCTTTGCCCAGAAATAGTTGACCAACACATAACAAACTGTTTTGTTTTTATAATTATTTTGCCTTATTTTATCTTTTGCTTATTTGTTCTGATTTTCATTTTTGCTTTTGGATGGAGAGAGAGAGTGAGAATGAGAGTGAGAGAATATAAAGTTGGGTGGGCAGGAAAGTGGAGCAATTCTGGGAGGAGTTGTGGGGAGGGGAAACACAAAATACAGTGTATGAAAAATTTTGGATTTTTTTCAGGGGATGGCGAATACATGGTTTATTAGTATCAGAAGTCTGGTCATTACTCAAGTTCAGGGCTGCAGAGGTAGGGAGGGACTTTGTTCATAGGCTCTGACAGTTCCAAAGACTTTAGGGATACCCCAGAGCACTCACCCCTGCTTCAGTTAAGGTCTCCTTTGTTTTGGGATCACTTCTTCCCATTGAGACTCGTAGTTTCCATCTTCTCAGCAGAGCTGGATAGCTTTAGGATGGTTAATGGCCTGCTTTCGTCAGGCTACTAGACTTTAAAGGATCTTAAAGATGGAGGTCGATGGTCTCACACGAGATAGCCCATGCATGATACCAGAAGGACAACTTGGAACTGACGAGAAAGAAAAGTACATCCAAGATAACACATAGAAAAAGTAATGTTAACACATTTGTTAAAAAAAAAAAGACGAAGTACGATGCCAAAAAGACTATAGCACTAACTCACATATGCCTGAGCTGTCCCAGGTGGGGAGTCTCATGTTGACGAAGGCAGCTAGGCATTAACTGACTGATAGGTACCAGCTGCTTCCAACAGAATGTCTAGCAGCAGGAGAAACACATCCTCTGAGGAGAGTTCTAGGAGATCCTCCCAGTAACCACCACGGCATCTCTAAGAGTTGAGAGAGCTGGTGTTTTTAATACTTTATTTAATTGTTACTTGTGTGTGTGTGTGTGTGTGTGTGTGTGTGTGTGTGCACGCACACACGCTCTCATGCCCGTGCACATGCATATGCAGTCACGTGAGCACCCCGTGTAAGTGCAAATGCCCAAAGAGGCCATATAAGGGCGATAGATTCCCCTGAAGCTAGAGTGCCATCATATTCGGGTGCTGAGAGCTGGACTCCACTGGAGAGAGCAAGTGCTCTTAACTGCTGAGCTGTTTCTCCAGCTTGTATTTGTATGCCAGTGCCTGGAAGTTAGAGATGAATTGGGAGTATTATCTGCTTCATGCTTCCGTGTGCACGATGAGCTACAGAGACCAGGGAAGGCTCCCAGCCAAAGGTTTCAGGCAGGTTGATGGAAACTGAGCAGATGGATAAGATCAAGCCTCAGGGGATAAGGCAGAGATGACATGATGTAATGGTTAGCTTACATTGTCAATTTGACACAACCCAGAAGAAGAGTCTGTTTTGGGTGGGCTTGAAGGGACATCTTGGGGTATTGCCTTAAGTCAATTGAGGAGAAACCCATCCTAACAGGGGCAGCATCATTCTCTAGGTTTGGGTGACTGTAGAAGAGTAGAAAAAGGTAGGCACCTGTGCATTTATTCTCTCTGCTTTAGGATGTGATGTAACTAGCTGCCTCAAGTTCCTGCCATGATTTCCCTGTAGTGATGAACTATAACCCAGAAATGTAAGCCAAAGAATCTGCTTCCCCCGCTTGCATTCTGTAAGGATGTTTCCTTACAGCAACAGGAAACAAGAATACCTGATAAGGGACCAAGGTGTGGGGAGATGCTCAGTGGATAAGAGTGCTGCCGTGCAAGCAAGAGGGCCTGAGCTTGCACCCCTAGAACTTGTAAAAAGCGAGGTATGGCCACCTATGCCTGTAGCCCCATTTTAGGAGGTGATCGGAGACAGGAGGATGTGGAATTTTCAGGTTGCCAGCCTTTCTGAAAAACAGTGAACTGGTGTAGGAGGGTCCTTCTGTATTTGGGTTGCTTTTATTGGTTAATAAAGAATCTGCCTTGGCCTTCTGATAGGGCAGGACTAGATAGACAGGAAAAAGAGAAGAGAATTCTGGGAAGGGGACAGAGCCAGAGAGAGCTGCCCGCCATGAAGCCTGCCAGGTCAGAGATGCTGAATCTTTCCCGGTAAGCCACGACTAGTGGCAACACAGAGATTATTAAAAATGGGTTAAACAAATATGTGAGAGTTAGCCAATAAGAGGCTAGAGCTAATGGGCCAGGTAGTATTTTAATACATGTTTCCGTGTAATTATTTCTGGTACACACCGGGAGCCAGGTGGCACAAGGGGCCCTGCGCCGGGAACCAGGCGCTGGGAACGCAGCCCGAGCCCCTCATTGCAACAGTGAACTCTAAGTTCTGTTTCAAAGGAATAAAGTGGAGAGCTATGGGGATACCAGTGTCTTCCTCTGGCCTCCAAGCATATGTATTGGCACATATGTGTGTATACATAACACACACACACACACACACACACACACACACACACACACCTCTGATCTCGGCAAGGAAAACAGAGCAAATTAGTGAAAAACGCCCAGGATCTGAATGCATCCCACATCTCGTAACTATACTGAAGTAGTAAGGTGGAGGACAACCATGAGCCCTAAGCCCAGTGAATCCTGAAAGCCAGAGAGCCAGTCCCACTGTGATAGTTATCTTTAGTTGTTAACCTGACATAACCTAGAGTCACCTGGGAAGAGAGTCTGAATGAGGTATTTCCTACATTGGGTTGGCCTGTGAGCATGTGGGAGGGGGGGTGTCTTAACTAGCTAGGGAATATCCAGCCCATTGTGGACGGTGACATTCTCTAGGCACAAGTCCTGAATCGAATGAATGGGGAAATTGAGCTGTGCACAAGTGAGTGAGTGAGCATACATGCACACATTTCTGTCTGTCCCTGACTGTTGATGTGACATGACCAGTTGTCTCAAGTTCCCGTCATCCTGACAGCCTGAAATATAAGGTGCTCTTTGTCAGAGCATTTTATCACAGCAACAGAAATGAAACCAGGATACATGCAGAGGATGAAAAATTTTATAAAAAAGAAGCCCAGTGCTTTTGTCAACATACTGAGGCCAACGGGCAGGGAGAGGAACGTGAGACACGTCTATCCACCTAGAACAGCATGGAAGCAGAAGCTGAGATGAGCTGGCTCTCAGCTGGCAGTGCACGGGTTTGCAGACTTCTTGCAGATCCAGAACTTTTGGAGTTCACATTTGGAGTCATTCCAGCCATCCCCAGCAAATTCCACACAGTCTTCTTCCCCAATATTGTTGGGCTCCCCTCTATTCCAATACTTCTGGAATCTGTAGAGTCAGTCAATAAAACATTAGTCTGCTCCAGGGGCATGCTGTGAACCAGGCTCTTAGCTTCCTGGAACTCAATGTCTCACATCCCCCCTAGAATGCATATGGTGAATGTACCTTGTTCTGAATTCAGGGACATGCCTGAGTTAAATGGCTTTGGATTCTGACTCTAGTTATGTCCTATACTGAGAGAGTGTGATTTTCAGATGTAAACCAACCAATCTGGACTTTAGCTTCCTTACTTGGTTCTTGCATTCTGGAATACAACTTACCTGATCCCATGCCAAGCACTAGACAGCTAGGAGTCAGGACCCTGAAATGGCAAACTAATAGATGCTAAGCCTGCCTCTCCTGTTCCTGTTCCTCTGCATGCAAACAAAGTAAAGGCTCTTTCCACTGTTTGTCCTTCCCTTATATTCTCACTGATTGTGGTTCTTCCCCATGATCTCTGTGTTGTGCTGTGGGATCTGGGAGCATCTTTATAAACTATATTTAAGAAATCTTTGTCTTTCTCCTCCCCTTCCATTTCCTCCCATACCCTCTTTTCCCTTCTTCCTCCTTCCTTCCATTTTACATTTCCTTTTCAAAAACTTTTTGAGACAGGGTCTCATGTAGCCCAGGCTGGCTCAAAACTCAGTATGTAACAGACGATAGCATTGAACTTCCAATCCTTCTCCCATTACCTCCCAAGTACTAGGATTACAGGCATGGGCTATCACACTAGATTATGCAGTTCTGGGGATCGAACCCATGGGTCCATCATGCTACTGTATAAACACATTTATATATCCAACCCAACATGCCATCTTCCCATGGTAAAATAATAGGCCTCAATGGTGGCCTTATTTTATTTTGCATTTTCTATTAATACCCTACATTAACATCCACATCCTCAGGGGGAAACGTCTCTTGCTTTGATGGTGGGATTTGCTGCTATTCTGTCTGTTCATGGGTAGGAAGACCTCCTTCCATCAGCAAATGTGGACAGCTCTTATTCCTAAGGGGCCAGGAAGAGGGAGGCGAACCCCAAAGACAGCTCAAGTCAGAGGATCAAAGACCTGTTTACATTCCACTCTACACGTTGTTCCCTTTTTCTGGCTGTACCTGGATGACAGAGGTGAACCATCCACCCAGAGCCATGTGCCTTCCTTCTTCAGGTCCGACAGCCCCATCCAGGTTGCTCCTTTAGCTTTGGAAGTCTGCTGTAGGAAGCTCTAGAGGAGAAGAGGAGAGTAGGGAATATCTCCCTCTCTCCCGCCACTTTCAGCTTGTGCCTCCCCACACTCTTGATGGAAGTTCTACTTGCAATCTGATCTTTCCCCTTCCTTTCTATCAGGCCATGAACACTCATGTGTGCTTAGATGATATCAGTATTTTCATATGTAGAGACTACAGGCACATGCACTCTGGGCACAGCGTGCTACCCAGCTGGCTGGGCATAGACGCACACACCTTTAATCTCAGAGCTCCACAGGATCTCCATGAGTTCCAGGAAGTACACAGATGGCCTCTTCACACACACCTGCTAATGTTACACGATCTCTCTTAAGAATTTTGGGTAAGTCTACAGAATTTCCTCATGACTGCCTTTAATGTGCTGGAAGAAAGTCATACTAATTCGTGGTTGCTTATGATATACACCCCTTATTTTCCGTTCTTCAGTGACATCCCATTATAAGTTTGATATTTCACATGATGAGAATATTTACACCTGGGGAACTGGCAAGCACGCTGTGTGTGAGAGTTGTGTGTCTTTGTATGTATTGTGTGCCTATATGTGTGTGTGTGCATATGTATATGCGGGTATGCAAGCCATAGCATGTATGTAGAGGTCAAGGGACAACTTGTGGGGATTAGTTCTCTCCTGAGCTATCTTATCAGGCTGCACACCAAGACTTTTGTCTCTCAGAGAGCAGGTGGCTAAATACTGACCAGCACAGAGCTGATATCTCCTGCATTTCAGGAATCCCCCAAACACTCACAAACGTTCAACACATGATTCTATGCCGAGGGCTTGGGATCCCCTCATTTCTACTCTTCTCTTTTTCCCCCCTCACATAACTGTGGCAAATTGTCCTAATCCCAGGTGATCAGGAGCCAGGTGCTCAGAGCAAATCAGGCTGCGTCCCACCAGACATACCTGCTCTTCATCACTTTTGATGATGACCAGTTGAGCCTCCACATCTTGGCAAGCCTTGACAGCGCTGTTCCAGTTCTGCTGGTACTTGGAGACGAAGTAACAGTTTCCTAGGAGGAACGTCCAGTCCCAGGGGCAGGGGCGACACAGGCGGACTGTTGGGGAAGTGGGTTAGGATGGACTCACAACTGGATGCCTGTGTTCCTGTGCCTGCTTAGCCTTCAAGTTCTCCAGAGTCAGGGCCCTCCCTTGACACAGAGTGTTGGTGAACCATTCCCTTTCTAGTTTCTTTGCTTCTTTGAGACTCTAGGGGAACTCAGGAGTCCCATTTCCTCCAGACTGGAAGAAGTAGGGACTTAGAGCTCAGAACTAAGGCCAGGAGATGGGCTCATAGCCTTTGGGAGCACTGGGTGCCCGATGTGTGCCCAATTGCTATGAGCACGCAGTATCCACTGTGTGCACGCCCCTGTGAACACTGAGTTCCTGCTTTGTAAATGGTTCCTGTGAACATTTAGTGCTTGTTGTTTGCATGACCCCTTTAGATACCAAGTGCTAATTCAGAGGATGGAACTGAGGTTCAAAGACTTCTGGGGACTCAAGCAAACTGACCCACAGTAAAGATCACCTGAGGCCCCACGGCCTCTGGTCTCTGTTTACTCACAGAGTTCAGCCTTCATCTGCACCAGTTGCTGGTAGATCTTTTCCTGCTTAGAATGGTTCTGTACCTGGAAGTTAAGGATACTGGAAACTGGGCCAGGAAAAAAGAGGGGGAGCTGCAGTTATTAAACAAGTGTGCATCGACTTGAGCTGGGTCCCCAGGGACATTATGCCATTTCTCTCTTGAGCTGGATCTCCCTCTGTGGCCAAAACCTCTCAAAGTCCTGGGCATAAGGAAGCATCATCTCTCAGTTTCCCCGTAAAGCCTGGACTTCAGGCATGTGCCACAACCCAATGTCAGGGAGCTCCTCTCCTGTGAAGCGTAGGACACCTAATACTCAGGAGTCTTGGCCTTTTTCTCCTAGATGGTGAAAAGTAGGGGCTTAGAGCTCAGAACAGAGGCCAGTAGACTGGCTTAACTGAGTGCCTACTGTGTGCGTAACTCCATGAGTATTGTGTGATGACTCTTCACAGTCCCTGTGACCATTGACTGCCTACTGTGTGCACAAATTCAGTGAAGATAGTGTTCCTACTGTGTTCATGGCACAGCTGATGTGAATGTGGTTGGACATGGAATGAGCCAAGAGACACAGCTTGGGACAGAGAGGTGAGGGTATTTCCAGGAAAGGGGAACGGGACAGGGAAGACCTGTACCTAGTGGGCAGCACTTTCCACTGCTGGCTCAGACATACAGAAGCCAAGGGAAAAACAGGGCTGCTGCAGTCTGTCCATCTTCCCATCTATCTGTTGTTGTCTCTGGTGTTTTGCTGACATTAACCCCTGCTCCTTTCAGTCTTTCATTGTGACCTGAAGGACAGTGGCTCTCAAGGAATCCTTCAGGGTCCTAGCCTGGGACTCTGAGGCGTCCAGCCTGTGGACCAAGTGGCTACTGGATTTTCAGACTTTTGATAAAAATTCTTTCTACAGAGTTCGTTCTTCCAAAGAACCTGACCGATGCAGGCTTTGTAAACATTGAATGCCTACAGTGTATATGGTCTCTATGAACACTAAGTGTCTCCTGTGAACAATGAGTACTTATTGTGTGTGTGGTCCCTAAAAACATTGACTGCCTAGTGGGTGCCCAAAGTTTCCATAAACATAGAATACCTAGTGTGTGCATGGTCCCCAAAACACTTAGTACTTACTGTGTGCATGCCCCTTATGAACAGAACATTGAGTACCTACTGGATGAACAGTTTATGTGTCCTTATGAACACCGAGTACCTGGTTTATGTGTGTTCCCTATAGACAATGAATGCCTATTGGGTGCCTGCCTCTGTAAACATCATGTGACATCCTTGTTGTCACTTGTGGCCCTGAATCACAGATGAGAAAACTGAGGCATAAAGAGCTCTGAGGACTCAAGAAAATTTTGACCCCTACAGCAGCCTGAGGCCTTAGAACCTCTGGTCTCTGTTCACTTACGGAGTTCAGCCTTCATCTGCATCAGCTGCTCAGAGATCTGCGAGGACTCATTCCACCCCTGGGAGATGGGGATCCTGGAGACTGTGCCAAGAAAATAAAGAGCTGCCATTACTAAATGCCTACTGTTTGCCATGACCTTCACTGGGTCCCGGGGGATCTTATGTTTTTTGGACCCCACTGTGTAACAGATTGTCACAAATTCCTTGGCACAAATGAGCATTCCTTTTCCAGTTCCCGAATGGCTAGGATGCAGGCGTAGGCCACTGTCTCAGCTTCTGGGATGGTTTCTGATTGATGTCTTCTTTAATCTCCTTTGGAGACTGAGAAACTGAATACCTAGAAGAGTGTCTAGTCCCAGGGAGGGGGTGGGTCACGATGAACCCATCCTTGAATGCCCATGTTCTTTGTCTGCGCAAGCTTCAGGCCCTTCAGAGTGAAGATCTTCCCTTGACACAGCACCCTGGGTCACTATTCCCTTCTCTGCTTCCTAAATCCCTCCTCAACCTCAGGAAAGCCCAGAAGTCCCCATCCGTCTCCTCTGACTAGAAGGAATAGACTCAGAAAAGACATCAAGGGATTGACTTAATTTGAGTACCTACTGTGTGTTCAGCACTTTGAACATTGAGTTCACGCTGTGCATACGAACATTAAGAACCTCTGAACATTAAGAGCCTGATGTATGCATGGCGCTTGTGAGCACTGAGTGCCTACCCTGCATATAACTCCTACAAACTCAAGTGCCTACTGTGTGCACAGTCCCTGCAAGCAGCAAATGCCATCCTTGTTATTCTGTGGTTTCACTTCACAGATGAGGAAACTGAGGCTCAGAGAGGTCTGAAGCTCAAGAATATTGACCCCCCCTACAGAGACCCAAGGCCTTGGATATCTGCTTTCTCACTCACAGAGTTCAGTCTTCAGCTGTGTCAGTTGCTCAGAGATCTTCTCCTGCATGGACTCGTTCTGCCTCTGGGAGATGGGGATCTTGGATGCTGTGCCAAGAAAAAAACCTGCTATTGTTAAATACCTACTGTGTGCCACGATCTGCACTGGGTCTCCAGGGACATTGCATTATTTTAAAAAGCATTTGAATGTGTGTGTGTGTGTGTGGATTTGAATGTTTGTATGTGTGGAGGTCAGAGGACAACTTGTAGGAGTCAGTTCTCTCCTACTATGCAAATTCGAGGGGTTGAATTTAGGTCATCAGTCTTGGAAGCAAGTACTTTCATCTGCTAAGCTACTGAGCCAGCCAGGTGTCATTTTATTTTGTAGGTAAGTCTCACTTGGTGTCAGTGCTTCTCTCAAACTCCTGTGGAGAAATGACCACCCGTCTCTCAGCTTCCCTGTAGCTCAGGCTGCAGGTAGGTGCTGCCGTTCCAGCACCTAGGACAGTTTCTGATTCATGTCTTCCTTAAAGTCTCCTTTGAAGACTTGGAAACTGAACACCCAGGAGTGTTTGGTCCTAGGGAGGGGGTGGGTCACAATGAATCCACCCTCAGATGCCCAGTTCTTTGTCTGCTCAACCTTCAGGCCCTTCAGAGTGACAGAGCATCCTAGGGAACCATCCTCCTCTCCACACCCCCTCCACACCGTAACCCTGGGTGTCCCAAGTATTATCTTGCAGACTGGGAGAAATTGAGGCTTAGCAATCAGGACAGAGACCAAGAGAATAGTTTGAGTACCTACTATGTGCACGGCCACTGCGGGCATTAAATGTGTACATAACCCCAGACCAGGGAGTGCCTGCTGTGTGTGCACCCTCTGTATGTATTATAAGCCAAGCACGGACATGTCCTCTGGGTACACTGAATGCCTACTATGTACACAATCCTTGTGAACATTGAATGCTGACTATGTACATACCCCCTGTGGACACTGAATTCCTATTGTGTGCACAACCCCTGTAAATATCAAGTATCTTTTTTTTTATTGTTATCCTGTGGTCTCAATTCACAGAGGAGAAAACTGAGGTTCAAAGGAATTTGATAATTTAAGAAAATGGACTCCTCCTTTCCCACGGAGCCCCCCCTCCCGAGGCTCCGGCACTTCTGTTTTGAGGTCACTCACAGAGTTGGTCTTTTAGCTGGGTCAGTTGCTGGACAATCTCTTCATGCTTAGATTCTTCTTGCCCCTGGGTATTTGGGGTCTTGGAAACTGAGGAGGGAAAAAAGAAATTTTCATTAGTAAATACCTCCTGTGTGCCAAGTCCTGTACTGAGTTCTCTGAGACATTGTGCCATTTTTATATTTCTTATTCTGTTGCCAAGGCTTCTCTCATATTCTTTTGCTCAAATGATCATTGTGCCTCAACTTCCCCAGCAGCTGGGACTATATGCACACATCAGGACCCCAGAGTCTAGGGCAGTTTCTCACTAATGTCTTCCTTAATCCTGATCGAAGACCAGAAAACCTACCACTCAGAGAAAGCTGAATCATAAGGAGAAATTGATCCAGGATCTCGGACCCACCCATGTCTCTTTTCTCATTCTGTCCTACGCTAGAGATGGGGGCATCCTTAGAGGACATGCCATCCACTTGCATTCCCCACTTCCCGTCTAGACCCCAGGAGGGCCCTAGCTGAAGAGCAGGGTCAGAGAGGTGAGGCCTCCATTGTGCCTGACCTTTGACAAGAATGATCAGCAGGAGCCCAGCCAAGAACAGGAAGGAAAGCAAGTGCAGGACCAAGGGGATTTGGCCATGTCCCAGGCGTCCTGCCAGAGAAAAAGTGAACTTTTAAGTATGATGAAGTTCCTGCCTTATGCTGATTCCAGGACAGGTGACCAGCATCCTCCTCCCACCAGCCCATGAATCCAAACTCTCAGATTCTACCTCCACATGGCCCATGATTTCATTCCCTGCCCTCAATCTCCTCATAGCCTGTGATTTTCTGCTCCATACACCACCTTTTCAAAGCCCGGATTCCCTACCCCAGGTTCCACTTCCCCATGACCCTTAATTTCTTGCTGTACCATCCATCTTCCGAGGACCCTCAGTTCCCAACTTCCACCTTACTATGGCCCAAGTTCCCTTGTCCTAGCCTCTACTGCCCCATGGCCCATGACTACCTTCCCTGGTCTTCTCCTTCTCTTCCCATAGTCTGTTACCTTTTCCCCTAACCACCTCCCTCAGCCTTCCTGGTGGCCCATGATTGCCTGCTTCAGCCTCTCTCTCCCCAGGAAACAGAAGTTTAGAGCCCTAGCCTTCATCTCTTTAAGACCCACTCTGGGGAAGACTGTCCACTCTTCCTCAGCCCCGTACCTGCTAAACCCTTGGTTCCAGAATTTGGTCGTAGTCTGGAGCTTTTATTAGAACACCTGGTGTCACTGACCATCCACTCTTCATCCTCTGAGGGAACACAGCAGCAGTCAGAGCCTGGGGAGGCTCAACTCCGAGCTGCCCCCACTGGTTTCCCTCACCGTGATCCCACAATCCCAGCCCGGCCTCACCAGCAGAACCCAGCTGCTGCATCCTGGCTTCTGTGGAGTCACTCATGGTCACCACTGTGCCCTGGTGCCTGGGACTGCCGGAGACCACAGCATTTATCCCCTGACGTTCCCTAAATGTCCTTTCACTCAGGAAGGGGAAGAAAAAGGAAGCCCATGAATTGCGGAAGAGCCTGAGGGAGGGACTGCACCTTTCACATGGCCTATCTTGTGCCAGATAACTAAAGGCTTAAATTTTTTTTAAAGGAGGGTTGGAAAATTTGGGGTTCTGTAGCTGAAAAATCTGGTGTGTTGATGGCGTGACCAAGTTATGGGTATCTTTTTAAAGCCAATAGGTTATCCGTAAGTCCGCTTTGCTATGCCCTTTCCACCTATGCTGAGTGTAGGGAAGCAACGTCCTGTCTTCCAAGTTCCTCTCTCCTCTCTGACTCCCAACTGTATTGCTTTGCTGGCTCCCGATTCATGGACAGTTCTGCTGATTTTGTTGTTTTCATGCTCATGTCAATTGAGTGCCTGCTGCTGTCATGACATCTGACTGCTGGATGGACTTTCTCAAACCTTCCCGCACTGCGGTAGCTGAGAAACTGCATAACCAGATTAGGTAACTGTCTAATAGTAGCCACACAGCTGGTCCTTGGTGAAGCTGGGGATTTGAAGAGGGGCAATCCACCTCTATGTTGGAACCAAGGAGAATCAAATAGTCCCAGGGAGGAAATATAAAGTTCCCTAGATATGCCAGAATCGTAGAATTAAAAAAAAAAAAAACCAAACTGGTGAGGTGGTTTAGGTACAGTGCTTGTGGCACAAGTACCAAGATCTGAGTTCAAATCTCAGCACTCAAGTGAAAAACCAGAAGTTGCAAACACACACCTAACTCTAGTGTTGTGGGGGAGGGGAGATGGGATGATTGATCATGGAGCTCATTGTTCTATAAACCAAGTCAAAATTTTGAGTTCCGGGTTCAGAGAGACCCTTTTTCAAAACACAAGATGGGTAAGATGGGTGAGGGGCTGAGGATGACACTGATATAAGCCTTATGCATACAAATTATAGCAACATGTGTATGCAACACACACACACTAACCATAGCTAAAAGGACATATGGAATATAAAAGATAAAAAGAGACTGAGGGGTTAGCATGGAGGATGAGGGTTATCAAAGGAACTGGAGAGGTGAGGGTGATATAGAGGAAAAAGTAATAGAATTGATTATTAAGGCTTTACTAATAGACTTACTTAGAAGATATTAAATCATATAAGCCAAAACTTGGCTAAGGGAGGTCACCTCCAAAATACCTCAGAGATGAGTAACATCTTAACCATGCATGTTAGAGATAAGTTAACTTTGTGAATCTAAAAGTGTTTGTTCACCAGGATTATCAGTCATTAGACTCCATTCCCGGAACAAAGGCAGCAGCCCTGACCTACAGCAGCCATTAGGTCCATTCTTCTATCAGTGCCTCTATGGTAGCTCAAGGAGGCAGTGCAAGGTGACAGCCAATGTTAAGTCCTGACCTGCTTGAAAGCCCCTTCCTTGCCTTCTCCTTGAGAAAAGCATAAATCTGTCAGGTGGGCAAGATCATCCCAGGTAACAACCATTTGAAAAGAACAACACTCATACACTTAAAATAATTCTGGTAGTATCTCAGTCATGTAAAACTCCCATTGACCTAAGTGGGGACTTGCCGTATCCTGTTATTAATCCCACCAATCAAGAATAAGACCACTACCACAATTTAAAGCCAAATTTGAAGCAAGCTTTAATTAAATACTGGCCAGGTGGATGCCCAGTTTCCCAGGAAATGGGCCAGAATCAAGGACTTAAGAAGGGAAACCCATGATTGTAGTAAGGAGGAGAGGGCTGTGTTTTTGGTGTCTGGTTAGTTTATACCTGAAATAATTATACAGAAACTGTATTAATTAAATGACTGTTTGGTCCATTAGTTTAAATCTTTTTTTGTTTAACTTTTATGTATTTGTTTAATCCATTTTTAATAATTTGTGTATTACCACGGGGTTATAGCTTACCAGGAAGATTTTAACCTATGTTTATCTTGGGTGGGAGAAGTATGGCGTTTGTCATACTTCTTTTTTTTTTTAGTATTTTATCCTGTCTATTTTGTTTATCTGATTTTTGTCCTATTAAAAGGCCAAGGCAGTTTTTTTATTTAACCAATGAAAGCAATACAAATGAAGAAGCACCTCCTATACCACATGATTTATTGCACTTCCCATCAGGTCCAATCAGGGGCAAGCACATATCCTGACTATTTCCTGTCTATGTACCTCCTTCCCACACGTGATCAAGTACATCCATTGCAGATGGGTCAAACAAACTTGTTTAGGGGAATGAAAAAACATATGGCTTGTTATGTCTCATAAACAATAGCCTCCAGCCTTTCAGGAACTTTCTGTCCTTAGGCAAGAGGCTTACAGAGCAGAGACATTTTGTTTCATGGGTCTCTAGGCACAGTAACTAAAACTTTAAATGTCACTTTAGCTCTCACATTCCCACTCTGTGAAGGGTACCTGTTTATGTTGGGATCTAATATCCATCAGCTTGATGGTACCCAGAGAGGAATTATCATTTAGTTAAAGCATCAATGATGCAAGAGTCAACCGCAATTAGAAGAAACGGAAGGGCCAAAGGCTCTGTAATGGCTGGCAGTGTTATTATCTGGAAGGAACTTGGAAATGATAATGGAGACCAATTATTTACTTCATCTCAGGTTCCCCCATTTTTGCTTTTTTTCCTTAGTAAAGCCAGATTATATCTAATGATTCCTGAGTGGTTTATATAGAAATAGCAATTTTCTATTAAAGCTGTACAATTACCTCTCTGTTTTGTATAGAGCAGGCTGAGCACCCTATCATATTTTAGCACTATTTCAGCTAATGAATCTTCCTATTGATAGATCTGGGTGTATTTGGTTCTAACCGGTACCTTTTCTGGTATGCCAATAGGCACTATAGGTAGCTATTTTATCTCCTGTAACAGGGAGTTTCCTTTTGATCTAACATTCCAGCCTGTTAGCAAGAAAAACCTGCCTACATTTTCTCTACTGGAGACCTAGTAGCTCTAGAAAAGGCAAGGCTTAATTTTTACATATGAAATAAACTAACAAGGTGGCTATAACCTTGGGGAAGAATCTGATTTCTTGCTGTTGCTAAGCTGACAAAGTTATGGTTAGTTGAGTCATCAATATCATTAGAGATCTGAGAAGGATAAATTACAGCAGAAAACATAACAAATAGTCTGTGTATTAAAATGACAAAGACTAGCCCATTACCTAGATAGCCATCCCAGGCTCCTGTGGTCTCTATAGCATTGGGGGCAGAGGTACCAGGACAGCATCAGTCTTTGGTTGCTAGGCCCAGAAGGTGAGAGTTTTTCCTGTGAAGGAAGAACATGGGGAAGACTGACCTTACTTTGTCTTGCAAAATAGAGCAACCAATTCTCCAGTGTCCTGCTTGTCCACAGTTTGGTCTGGGTCCTGGTGGCAGGTGCTATATTGGGTCATTCTTGCCCAGTAGTTAGCATTACCACAATCCAGGTAGAGCCATTGTGGTGTCCTGCCATCTTCCTTGGAAACCTTGGGATCACTTCTGGGAGCTGGGAGTCTCTTTCTACCCTAGTAAGCTTTTTCCGTTAAACATTTTAAAAGCCATATTCATCAGATCTCTGACAAGTTTGAGGACCATTATCTACTAAGCATATTTGAGCTAAACAAATCTAGGCTTTACCTTGAAAACATATATAACATGACTGCAAATTTGATTATTATAGATGATTATTAATCTGTATTTCTTAATTATATATTATCTTTTTAAAGGAGTCACATAGGTACAATACCTTAAACAAGAGTAGAAACATATATATTATATGTACATATATATAATATAATATATATTAGCAAAAATAACTAAATTTGTATCAATATAGAAAAAATCCATACCTATGTGAAATATTTGAGACTAGTTTTTTAAAAATAAATTTAATAATCTACCTTTTTATCATATCATTTTTATTTTAAAAAATAGATTCAATAATCTACCTCTTAAAATTATACCCCTTTTGGAAAAAGATTTCTGAATCTAACTTCCTTTGTTTAGTTTCCTCCCTGACCATGACCAATAACTACTTGCAACTAACCCCACTAAACAATGACAAACACCCCTGGAATGACCAGAAACCATCTATCCCATCTCTTGGGAATGTGGGCATCATGTTTTTTAGATTGCTTCCTGTTGTCTGGGGAGATGGCATCTCTAGGGAATCCTGAGAAAATTGAGAGTCTGGTCAAGTCCTGGGAAAACTATTTACCATGCAGAGGGATCTGTACATATGTCACCTGTCTTGTAGTTTTTCTTGGTTTGTTTCTTTATGTCTGTAGCCAAGATTTTCAAGTCTCCCCTGATCAAACCTGATTTCTATTAACCTTGAAGAAATCCATAGCCTTTCATTTACTGTGGAAACAAAAGCATAACCTCTTCCCCAATGCAATGTATTTTCTGACTTCCATTCTGAAGTCAAGACATCCCTAAAGAACATAGGCTGGTTTAATTTAGCAGTTCCCGTTATAATCCAATATCTTTTAGCAGCTGCCATTCACTCACCCAACATTAAAAAATATTCAAAGTCAGTGAAGCAACATGTAGGATCCACGTGCCCTCTGTATTTTCTATCCTTACCTGGCTTAATTTTTTATATTACTCTTTTTTTCTTTAAAGACTTTAGTCATATTTTTCTTAATTATTGTTGACAGTTTAGAATAATTTATTAGCTTTCATAAGACTAGGACTTGCTTGTGTAGGGCTTGTGAGCAGGGATTAAGGGAGCCAAGAGGCTAGTTTACCCTTGACAAGTTACTAGGCACCACAGCCATATGTTAATGGGTAGGGCTACAAATTCCTTTTGTCAGAGACAAGGTGAATGGCTCCCTTTTTAGCAAGTAGGAAATTTCTTTAAGCCACTAAGGGAATGGGAAATTTATCTAAATAATTAATCTTGGGAAAAGGACTTTATAACTTTTATTTGGGTTGGAAGCATCACCCCAGCCTGTGGCATTCATGCTTGGAGCGCCAATGTAGCACTAATGGAGCAGAAAGCTCCATCTCAAGCCCCCTCCCCCTGGGAGTTGCTGTGGTCTGGACTCCACCTCTGGAAAAGCCTGCCAAGTGCTGACTTCTCCCAAGGGAGGGTCAGGGCCAATCCCACAGGCTGTTTAGACTGACGCTGAGAAAAGGAGCACATTGTCTTTGGGTTTTGTGTGCCCCCCCGTCTCTCTCTCCCTTTTTCCCTGCACCATGCTTTCCTGGCCACCCGGGAGCGCTGCAGTAAATATGGGCATTGATTTGGTCTAATTTGGTCTGATTGGAATTATTTGTGTCAGCGGAGAGGCTTGTCTTAAGGATTATTCCTAACATTATGGAGGTCTTCCACTGAGGGGGTCTGTTTTTCCCACAGGCTCAGTGCCATGTGCTGGAAAATGCCCCTCTTGCACTCACCACCAGGCTAAGATTGGCTTCAACTGGGTGAGTTCCCCTTTTGGAGTACATGGCCGGTAGGGTCCCAGGGAACCCATTTGCTTTTCTGGCTTTCTGTTGAAAGCATGGCACATGTGACTAAGCTGGGCTTAGCTGAGATGAGATCTGAGTGTTTGGACACATCTCCACTCATTTCTCATGCACCCCAGTTTTGACTCAAGATTACTGTCGGTGGACACATTGACACAGACTTGAGTCCCAATAGGCATGGGCTTCTGATGGGTCCTGTGATTCCAAGCTAATTACTCAAAACACCCTTGGGTGGCCTTTTTTTTGGTACAGAATTTTATTTATCTTTTTTTAATATTCTTTTATTTTTCATTAAAAAAATTTACACTTCCTCCCCTTCTCCCAGTCTCCTCCTACTCCCCCACTAACCCTCCTCCCTTCCCCTGCTTCCTTAAGAGGGGGCAGGTTACCCTGTGGGAAGCCCAAGGCCCTCCCCCCTCCATCCCAGTCTAGGAAGGTGTGCATCCATATAGACTAGATTCCCAAAAAGATAATACCTGCAGAAGAGAGAGGTCCCAGTGCCATTATCATTGGCTTCTCAGTCAGCCCCCATTGGCAGCCACATTCAGAGATTCCGGTTTGATCATATGCTCATTCAGTCCTGGTCCTGCTGGATTAGGTGAGCTTCCCCTAGATCAGGCACACTGTCTCAGTTGGTGGACCAGCCTCTCCCGGTCCTGACTTCCTTGCTCATCTTCTTCCACCTTCTGCTCTTCGACTGGACCTTGGGAGCTGAGTCCATTGCTCTGATGTGAATGTGGGTCTCTGTCTCTATCTCCATCCATCGGACGAAATTTCTATGGTGATGATCAAGATATTCATCAATGTGACTATGGGACATGGCTAGATCAGGCACCCTCTCCTCAGCTGCCCAAGTACCTAGCTGGGGACATACCCGTGGACACCTGTGGTCCCCTCTAGAGCCAAGACTCTTGCCAATCCTAAAATGACTCCCTTAATGTAGATATCTTATTCCCTTCTCCAATATCCACTCTTCCTTCATCTCCACCCTCTCACTCCCCCAAGCTCTCCCCAGTCCATCCCTTCTCCCTTCTCCCTCCCTCTGTCCCTTTCACCCCCCACCCCTACCTTACCCCCATCCCCAATCCCATGCCTCCACCTTTTGCCCAGTGATCTTGTTTGCTTCCAATTTCCAGGAGGATCTATATATGTTTTTCATTGGGTCCACCTTGCTATTTGGCTTCTCTAGGTTTGTGAACTATAAGCTTAATGTCCTTTGCTTATGGCTAGGGTCCACTTGGATGGCCTTTTACAACAATACTTTTAAATTGGGGCTGTCTAACATCTAATGTAAAGCAAACAAGGCTCTGTAGTCCACTGTTTCTAGATGTGTGCTCCTGCCTGCTAGCCCGTTCCCCTCCCTGCTTCTTTAAGCTGTTTGCTGTTTGTCTCACTCTGGGATTTTAAAAAAATCTATTTCCCCAGTCCTTCCATTCTCCTGGCCTCTGCCACCTAACTATGCCAGGATTTTAAGTTGGTCAGCTGAAACAGGTTTCTAAAAGTGTTATATTTATCTGTCTGTTAGAATGATGTAGCCATAGTAAGTCTATGGAAGAATGTGGATTTATCTTTCTGTGTGCATGTGTACTCGTTTTAAGATAACTCCAGACTAAAACAGCTCTAGAAAAACACAAACATGTGGGTAACCAACATTTTGATCCCACCACCCACATGTGCTAATAATATTCTTTGACTTATTAAAATATTCCTTTTAATCTTCTTATATTTACTAGCATTGGTAAACTGTAACTAATTGGATAAAATACATGTCTAAATTTAGCTTATATGCCCAGTTTAAATAACAGGTAATGGTACCCAATTCTCAAATGTCTTTACAGATCTGAGGGTATTGCATTTAATAAAAGAGCCTCTAACACAGAGACACGCCAGCTCCCGCAGCACCCTTTAGCTCCTCCAAGAAAATACATGGTTGCAAAGGACATTTCACCTCCAGGCTTGCTTTTGGGTATGGTAGGTATGGTAAAGCCACTCACACAGCAAAAAGAGGTCTTTCATCTCTTCAGCTTCCTGGATGCCTTCTGAGGAATCGATCTCATCCTGCTGAGAAGGGTAGACTAAATATTCCCCCCACAGGAAAAATCTTTGGGCGTCTTGTACTCAGTAGCTAATGGCAAGCACTGCTTCTAAGACTGATGATCTCCAAGGACTGGAAAAAGATTTGGGATTGCCTGTGTAGCTCAAAAAGCTGTCTCATTTTTGCTCATTTATCCCTCCCAGATCTATCTAATGCCTCCCAAGTGTTGGGATTAAAGGTGTGTGCCACCACTGCCTAGCAACAAGGTACATTCTTGAATATAAAAGCATGGAGGTGCAGCTTTAATGCATTAACCTTGTTTTCAGGACAGAACAGGAATTATCATACAAAAATGCATCCTAATCCAAAGTATCTTGGAGACCTGTTATTGCCTCCTTGGTAGGCCCACTCCATGTGGTCACCTTTAGTCAAGATGGTGGTAAAATCATACGACATACATCTTCTCCATGCCCAAAGATGAAGTCACATGATATCCACCTTCTCCAAACTTAGCAAAGATGATAACCAGCCTTGTGGCTTTGGCTCTCACACTGCCTCTGTTGAAATGTTCAAAGTGTAAACACTGCGTCCGGGACCTGGAAAGACATTTAAGGATGATGGGTGTGTGGAATGCATGTGTCTTAGGTGTATGTAAGTTAGTAAGAGTTTTCTCCCTTTGTGCATTAGTCAGGACTGGACAAGTGCGACTAAAGAATCCTTCCTTCATTAACTCTAAGTGTGCAGAGTAAGTAATTCCTAACTAGGAAGCCTGCTCAGCTGTTGGGGGAGCAGGAGTCTGGGAAGACAGGATTTCCTCTACAGGACACTCCGAATTCTCTAAACTGCTGATCAGCAGTACAGATACTGTCAGAGAGAAAAGGAAAAAAATGTGCAGAGAACCTGCAGAATAAGGTAAACTGCAGATACCTCCAGGTCTCAAGCAATCCCATCCTATGGATCAGGCACACTGTCTCAGTGGGTAGACCAACCCCTCGTGGTCCTGACTTCCTTGCTCATCTTCTCCCTCCTTCTGTTCTTCAACTGGACCTTGGGAGCTAAGTCCAGTGCTCTGATGTGGTTCTTTGTCTCTATCTCCATCGATAGCTGGATGAAGATTCTATGGTGATATTCGAGATAATCATCAGTGTGATTATGGGGCAAGGCCAGTTCAGGCAACTTCTCCTCTGCTGCCCAAGGACCTAGCTGGGGACATCCCCATGGACACCTGGAATGCCCTCTAGAGCCAAGATTCTTGCCAACCCTAAAATGGCTCCCTTAATATAGATATCTTCTTCCTTGCTCCTATATCTACCCTTCCTCCATGTCAACCCTCCCACTCCCCCAAGCTCTCCCCAGTCCTTCCCTTCTCCCTTCTCTTTCCCCCTCTCCCCTTCCCCAACAACACCCCCACCCCTACCCGTACCCATATGCTCCCAACTTTTGCCGGGCGATTTTGTCTCCTTCCAATTTCCAGGAGATTCTATATATGTTTTTCTTTGGGTTCACCTTGCTATTTGGCTTCTCTAGGCTTGTGAACTATAGGCTTAATGTCCTTTGTTTATGGCTAGAGTCCACTAATGAGTGAGTACATACCATATTCATCTTTTTGGGTCTGGGTTATCTCACTCAGGATGGCGTTTTCTATTTCCCTCCATTTGCATGCAAAATTCAAGATGTCATTGTTTTTTTACTGCTGAGTAGTATTCTAATGTGTATATATTCCACACATTCTTTATCCATTCTTCCATTGAGGGGCATCTAGGTTGTTTCCAGGTTCTGGCTATTACAAATAATGCTGCTATGAACATAGTTGAACAAATGCTTTTGTAGTATGATTGGGCATCTCGTGGGTATATTTCCAAGAGTGGTATTGCTGGATCCTGAGGTAGGTTGATTCCCAATTTCCTGATAAACCACCACACTGATTTCCAAAGTGGTTGCACAAGTTTGCATTCCCACCAGCAATGGATGAGTGTTCCCCTTACTCCAAAACCTCTCCAGTATAGACTATCATTGGTGTTCTTGATTTTAGCCATTCTGACAGGTGTAAGATGGTATCTCAAAGTTGTTTTGATTTGCATTTCCCTGATCACTAAGGAAGCTGAACCTGTCCTTAAGTATCTTTTGGCCATTTGAACTTCTTCTGTTGAGAATTCTCTGTTTAGTTCTTTACCCCATTTTTTAAATTAGGTTATTTAGAATTTTAATGTCTAGTTTCTTGAGTTCTTTATATATTTTGGAAATCAGACATTTGTCTGATGTGGGGTTGGTGAAGAACTTCTCCCATTCAGTAGGTTGCCTTTTTTTCCCCTTTGAAGTTGAGTTTTCTTTTTTTCATATTCTTTTATTTTTCATTCAAAAATTTACACTTCCTCCCCTTCTCCCAGTCCCCTACCACTCTCCCACTACCCCTCCTCCTTCCCCCTGCTTCCTTAAGAGTGGGCAGGTTACCCTGCCCTGTGGGAAGCCCAAGACCCTCCCCCTCCATCCCGGCCTAGGAAGGTATGCATCCATATAGACTAGGTTCCCAAAAAGCCAATACATGCAGAAGAGATAGGTCCCAGTGCCATTATCATTGGTTCTTAGTCAGCCCCCATTGGCAGCCACATTCAGAGATTCCGGTTTGATCATATACTCATTCAGTCTTGGACCAGCTGGATTTGGTGAGCTCCCATTAGATCAGGCACACTGTCTCAGTTGGTGGACCAGCCCCTCATGGTCCTGACTTCCTTGCTCATCTTCTCCCACCTTCTGCTCTTCGACTGGACCTTGGGAGCTGAGTCCATTGCTCTGATGTGAATGTGGGTCTCTGTCTCTATCTCCATCCATCAGATGAAATTTCTATGTTGATGATCAAGATATTCATCAGTGGGACTATGGGACAAGGCTAATTCAGGCACCCTCTCCTCAGCTGCCCAAGTACCTAGCTGGGGACATCCCCGTGGACACCTGTGATCCCCTCTAGAGCCAAGACTCTTGCCAATCCTAAAATGACTCCCTTAATGTAGATATCTTATTCCCTTCCCCAATATCCACCCTTCCTCCATCTCCACCCTCCCACTCCCCCAAGCTCTCCCCAGTCCTTCCCTTCTCCCTTCTCCCTTCTCTCTCCCCCTTTCCCTTTCCTCCGCTCCCCCACCCCTACCTCCACCCCTATCCCCACTCCCGTGCTTCCAACTTTTGCCTGGCGATCTTGTTTGCTTCTAATTTCCAGGAGGATCTATATATGTTTTTCTTTGGGTTCACCTTGCTTCTTTAGGCTTGTGAGTTATAAGCTTAATGTTCTTTGTTTATGGCTAGGGCCCACTAATGAGTGAGTACATACAATAATCATCTTTTTGGGTTTGGATTATCTCACTGGGTATAGTGTTTTCTATTTCCATCCATTTACATGCAAAATTCAAGATGTCATTGTATTTTAAGTAGGTTGCCTTTTTGTCTTTATGACAGTGTCCTTTGCTTTACAGAAGCTTCTCAGTTTCAGGAGGTCCCATTTATTCATTGTTGCTCTTATTGTATGTGCTACTGGGGTTATACGTAGGAAGTGGTCTCCTGTACCCATGTGTTGCAGTCTACTTCCCACTTTCTCTTCTATCAGGTTCAGTGTGGTCAGATTTATATTGACATCTTTAATCCCTTTCGACTTGAGTTTTGTGCATGGTGATAGATATGGATCTATTTTCATTCTTCTACAGGTTGACATCCAGTTATGCCAGCACCATTTGTTGAAGATGCTTTCTTTTTTCCATTGTATAATTTTAGCTACTTTGTCGAAAATCAGGTTTTCATAGGTTTGTGGATTAATATCCGGGTCTTTGATTCCATTCCATAGGTCGATGTCTCTGTTTTTATGCCAATAACAAGCTGTTTTCATTACTGTAGCTCTGTAATAGAGTTTGAAGTCAGGGATGGTAATGCCTCTGGAAGTTCCTTTATTGTATAGGATTGTTTTGGCTATCCTGGGCTTTTTGTTTTTCCATATAAAGTTGATTATTGTTCTCTCAAGGTCTGTGAAGAATTTTGTTGGAATTTTGATGGAGATTGTGTTGAATTTATAGGTTGCCTTTGGTAGAATTGCCATTTTTACTATGTTGATCCTACCAATCCAGGAGCATGGGATATCCTTCCATTTTCTGGTGTCCTCTTCAATTTCTTTCTTCAAAGCCTTAAAGTTCTTGTCAAATAGATCTTTCACATCCTTGGTTAGTGGTGCCCCATGATACTTTATGTTATTTGTGGCTATTGTGAAAGGTGAAGTTTCTCTGATTTCCCTCTCTGCTTCTTTATCCTTTGTGTATAGGAGGAATATTGATATTTTTGAGTTGATCTTGTATCCTCCCCCATTACTGAAGGTATTTATCAGCTGTAGGAGTTCTTTGGTAGAGTTTTTGGGGTCACTGATATACACTATCATATCATCTGCAAATAATGAAAATCTGACTTCTTCCTTTCCAATTTGAATCTCCTTGATCTCCTTATGTTGTCTTATTGTTATTGCTAGAACTTCAAGCACTATGTTGAAGTGATATGGAGAGTGTGGACAGCCTTGTTTTGTTCCTGATTTTAGTGGGATGGCTTTCAGTTTCTCTGTTTAATTTGATGTTAGCTGTCGGCTTGGTATATGTATATTGCTTTTATTATATTTAGATATGAACCTTGTATCCCTAATCTCTCCAAGACCTTTATCATAAAGGGGTGTTGAATTTTGTCAAATGCTTTTTCGGCATCTAATTAAATGATCATATGGTTTTTTATTTCTGTTTATTTATATGATGGATTACATTGATAGATTTTTGTAAATTGAACCAGCCCTGCATGTCTAGGATGAAGCCTACTTGATCATAATGGATAATTCTTTTAATGTTTTCTTGGATTTGGTTTGCCAGTATTTTATTGAGAATTTTTGTATTGATGTTCATGAGTGAGATTGGTCTGTAATTCTCTTTCTTGGTTACGTCTTTGTGTGGTTTTGGTATCAGGGTAACTGTAGCTTCATAAAAAGAGTTTGGCAATGAGTCTTCTGTTTCTATTATGTGAAACACATTAAGGATTATAGGTATCAGTTCTTCTTGGAAGTTCTGGTAGAATTCTGCATTAAAACCATCTGGTCCTGGGTATTTTTGGTTGGGAGGTTTTTTATGACAGCTTTTATTTCCTCACGACTTATAGGTCTATTTAAATTGTTCACCTGGTCTTGATTTAATTTTGGTATATGGTACTCATGTAAAAAATACCCATTTCTTCTACATTTTCCAACTTTGAGGCATTTAGGCCTTGGTAGTAAGACCTAATGATTCTCTGAATTTCCTCAGTGTCTGTTGTTATGTCCCTCTTTTCATTTCTGATCTTGTTAATTTGCATGTTCTCTCTCTGCCTTTTGATTAGTTTGCATAGGGGTTTGTCAATCTTGTTGATTTTCTCAAAGAACTAGCTCTTTGTTTCATTGGTTCTTTGGATTGTTTTCTGTGTTTCTATTTTGTTGATTTCAGCGCTCAGTTTGATTATTTCCAGTCTTCTACTCCTCCTGGGTGAGTCTCCTTCTAGAGCTTTCAGCTGTGTTGTTAAGTCTCTAATATGAGCCTTCTCCTTTTTTTTTAATGTGGGCACTTAGTGCTATGAACTTTCCTCTTAGCAGTGCTTTCATAGTGTCTCATAGGTTGGGGTATGTTGTGTCTTTATTTTCGTTGAATTCAAGGAAGATTTTAATTTCTTTCTTTATTTTTTCCCTGACCCAGGGGTGGTTCAGTAGTTGACTCTTCAGTTTCCATGAGTTTGTAGGCTTTCTGTGGGTAGAATTGTTGTTAAGTTATAACTTTATTCCATGGTGATCCGATAAGACACAGGTGGTTACTCCAATTTTTTTTGTATCTGTTGTGTTTGCTTTGTTACCGAGTATGTGATCAATTTTTGAGAAGGTTCCATGAGATGCTGAGAAGAAGGTATATTCTTTCCTATTTGGGTGGAATGTTCTATAGGTGTCTATTAAGTCCACTTGATTCATTACATCTGTTAGTTCTCTTATTTCTCTGTTAGGTTTCTGTCTGTTTGACCTGTCCATTGGTGAGAGAGGAGTTTTGAAATCTCCTACTATTAGTGTGTGGGGCTTGATGTGTGATTTGAATTCTAGTAATGTTTCTTTTACATATGTGGGTGCTTTTATATTAGGGGCATAGGTATTCAGGATTGAGACCTCATCCTGATGAATTGTTTCTGTTATGTGTATAAAGTGTCATCTCCATCTCTTCTGATTGATTTTAATTTGAAGTCAATTTGTTCGATATTAGTATGGCCACACCCACTTGTTTCTTAGGTCCGTTTTATTAAAAAACCATTTCCCAATTCTTTACTCTGAAGTAATGTCTGTCTTTGTGGTTGTGGTGTGTTTCTTGTAAACAACAGAATGTTGGATTCTGTTTTCATATCCATTTTCTTAACCTGTGCCTTTTTATAAGTGAATTGAGTCCATTGATATTAAGTGTTATTAATGACCAGTGGTTGTTAACTCCGGTTATTTTTTTTTTTTTGATGGTAGAGTTTGTATTTCCCTTCTTTGAGTTCTGCTGGTGGAGGGTTGTTAGATGTCTGTGTTATTATGGGTATTGTTGGCTTCCTTGGGTTGTGGTTTTCTTCTAGTACTTTCTGTAAGGCTGGGTTTGTGGCTACCTATTGTTTATAGTTGTTTTTAATCTTGGAATATCTTGTTTTCTCCATCGATGATGAAAGAAAGCTTTGCTGGGTATAGTAGTCTGGGCTTGCATCCATGGTCTCTTAGTTTTTGCAGCACATCTATCTAAGACCTGAATCAAATTCAGGCCCTCCGGTTTCCAAGGCAAGCTCTTTACCCACTGAGCTATCTTACTGCCACCCCTCTCCCAGTGCCATTCTTATCCTGACCTCCTATTGGGGGTCTGGGCTCCTAAGTGAGTTATCGCCCAGGAGGGAAAGCTTCTTGCCCTGACTGAGGTGAGATGCTGTGTTTCTGCATGCACAGACATCCTGAACAAACAGCCAGCATTCCATTTGTTCTTCGGTAATTTCTTACACATGTACAATATATTTACATCACTCTTTTCTTTCCCACCAACTCTTCCTGGACTTTCTCAATTTTGTCTCTTCCTTCTCTTTTTGTAACCCACTGACAGCTGACATTAACTAGGAAACTGGGTGTGACCATCTAATATCAGTGCTGGGATGGGAGTGGAGACAGGAGGATTGCTGGACATCTCGGCTGGCAGACTAGCTGAAAAGGAGGTGTTCTACATTTAGTCACAGGAGATCTTTCTCAAAGTAATAAAGCAGGCCATGGTAGAGGGGGATGCTGGTCTCCACATGCACGTGCATGGGCATGTGCACTCGCGCATGCGCGCGCACGCACACACACACACACACACACACACATACACAGGTACTCACATGTATCACCCCCCCAAACTCACAGAAACCATACTGAGTTTCATTCATATTTGAAAAAAGTTATCAGTATTCTCCTTGAAATCAGGAAGAAGAATAAAGAGAAACTCACAGATGGGAGAAAATGCTTATACATCATGAATTCTGTAAAGACCCAAATCCTCAGGCTGGGGATACTGCTCAGCTGGTCAAGTGTTTGCCATGTGAGCATAAGGAGTCAAGTTCAATTCTCAGAGCTCATACAAGAAGCCAGGCATGGTAGTTCATGCTTGTGATCCCGGCCCTGGAGATAGGAGGTGGCTGCGGCCCTAGCCAGCCTTATGCAGCTTACAAGGCCTACGTGACAAACTCCAGAGTCAGTGAGAGATGCTGGGTCTTAATTAAGTTTCCTGCTGCTGTGATAAACTACTTCAACAAAATTGCTTTAGAGGAGAAAGGGTTTATTTAGCTTGCAATTCCATGTTGCAGTCTACTCTTGCTAGACCTTGACCAGAACAGAGAGCATGTCTGTTCCTCTGCACTGCCATAACAATCAGACTCCCTTACTTCCAAAACATAGCCTCATGGTGGTCTCAAGGTAAAAATGAGACCCTGTCTCAAAAAAACCAAGATGGAGGCCAAAGGTGGCCTTTGGTGTGAACACACACACACACGTGCACACACACACACACACACACACACACACACACACGGGAGGGCAAACAAGGAAACAGCTGCAGTTAAGTCCTTCATGTTCACAGGGGAAGGAACTGGCATACACTGTGGGTTTTGTGGGTTAAGTTCAGTCACCCACAGGGTCATTTTGGCAACAGGTGCTACAGACAGATGTGACGTCAATTTTTGGTGCAGGACATCGCAGACTTCTTGCAAATCCAGTATTTCTTCACTGTACATGGAACATCATTCCAGCCATCATCTCTGAATTCTGCACAGTCTTCTTCTCCTTCATTGTTGGGCTCTCCTTTGTTCCAGTATTTCATGAAACTGCAAAACCAATTGAGGTTTGAATGAGAATGGCTCCCACGGCTCATATATTTGAATGCTTGGTCTCCAGGAGGTGAAACTGTCGGGGAAGGATTAGGAGATGTGGCCATGTTGGAGGAGGGAGTGTCATTGGGGGTGGGCTTTGCAGTTTTAAAGTCCACAGCATTCCTAGTTAGCTTTCTCTGTCTTGTGCTTATGGATTGAGATGTGGAGTCTCAACTACTTCTCCAGCACCGTCACCATGCCTGCTTTCCTGCTGCCATGCTCCCTGACATGATGGTCAAGAACTCTAACCCCCTGGAGCCATGAACCCCAATTAAATGCTATTTTTCATAAATTTCCTTGGCTAACACCCATAAAAGTATGAGAATTTCTTCCACCTCCTCATCTCTCCCGTGTGTGTGTTTATGTGCAGAAACATGTACACATTTGTACACATTTAGGATTGTATATGTAGAAGCCATAGGTCAACCCCAGGTATCTTTAATCACTTTCCACCTTGATTTTAGAGGCATGGTCTCTTACTGGCCTAGAATTCACTAATTCAGCTAAACTGTCTGTTTAATGAGCATCAGGGATCTACTGTTTCTGCCTTTCCAGTGCTGAGATGACAAGCCCATGCCAAAACACTTGGCTTTCTTATGTGGTATCAGAGGATGGAACTCAGGTCCTCATGCTTGCACTGTCAACTTGACACAACTTAGAGTCACCTACAAAGACAGGCTTAGGGATTGTCTGTATTGGCTTGGTCTGCGGGGGTGTCTGTGGAGGATTTTCTAAATTATGTTAAGAGATGTGGGAAGACCCAGCCCAGCGTGAGCAGTACCACTACCTAGGCAGGGGGTCTGAACTGTGTAAGAGTGGAGAAATCCAACATGCTAGTGAGCATGTATGCTTTCATTTCTTTTTCCTCTTGACTGTGGATGTGATGTCACTAACTGCCTCAGCTTCCCACACTGTCATACTGGGACCTGAAATTATATAAGGTGAACTAAACCATTTTCTCCCCTAACTTGCTTTTAGTCAGTGTGTTTTATCATAGCAACGGAAATGAAACTAGAACACACAGCAAGCAATTTATCAACTCATCCATTGCCCGCCCCTCAACATGTTTCTGTCATTGAAATGGGATGTTTTCACTTCTGCCTCATGTGCATTACAGCAGATGTGACTTGTTCTGGGTCAATGAGGTACCCAAGTCCTTTGACCTTGGCCCATGCTCCTTGTGATCTTCCATGTTTGAAGAGGGTCATTTTACTGAAGGTCTTTTCTTCAAATATGACCAACCAACTCAAATTCCACAGACTTAACTATCTCCATCCCCAAGATTCTGTACATTCAGCTCCTATATACCCTACTCAGGGCCAATGTTGAGGAACAGCATCTATGTCCCTGAACCCATAGACACTCCACACTGGCCAGTCCTAAGCCTGGTATACAGCTTTAGTTATTCATTCCCACGGGCACCAGAATAAGACTTCTTGTCTTCAATGTCTCCCCACACATGTGCATGTGCAACAACCCTACAGATATGCATGTGCACCTACCCCACACTCATGTCCGTGCACCCGCCCCACACATGTATGTACATACAGCAGAGAAAGTAGTCTGGGGTTGGTTTTGTTTTTAACCAGCATTCATATCTCCTCCCGTGCTTCCTGACTATGAATGCTATAGAACTAGTTTCCCCAAGCTCCTGCTAGCATGCCTTCACTATTATGGTGAACTGTACCCTCAAACTGTGAGCCAAATCAATCATTCCTTACATTCATTTTATCAGGCATTTAAGTTATAGCATCAAGAACACACTATCCCATAGATTTTCCATTAATATAGTTTATTTAAATGCCTCATGCAGACTACAGACCTCCTCCTCCATATCTGCTGGTGGGTAAGATGCACTTGGCATCTCATCCGCACATGGTTACGTCCTTCATGAATAATGTCTTTTATGAGGAGAGGGCTAGGGTATGGAGACACATCCAAAGGAGAACTCCAGCCAGCATTTGCTGGTGCCATTGTGGTTTGAGTGTGAAATGTCTCCCACAGGCTCAGTGTTTGAACACCCGGCCCCCAGCTGCACTGTCTGAGAAGGTTGTAGAACCTTCAGGCACTGGGGGAAGCAGATCACTGGCATGGGCCTCAAGCTCTTACAGCCTGACCACTTGTTTCCTCTCAGCTTCCTGACTCCATTGCCATATGACCAGCCGCCTCCTGCTGCCATGCCAGACCCACCATGAAGCAATATGTCCCCTGGATCTGTGAGCCAGGAAAATCCTTTCTCTCTTAAGCCGTCTTTATCACAGGGACAGAAGTAAGTAACAGTCACCCAATGCTATAGGCTGCTCCTCTTTCCCAGACTTGCCTGAACAGCAAATGTGAACCATCCAGCCAATGCCACATGCCTTCATGCTTCAGGTCTGACAGACCCATCCAGGCATAGCCTTTCTCTTTAGAAGTCTGCTGCAGGAAGCTCTGGAGGGTAGAGAACCAGTCAGGTAGAGGCTACTTACTTTGTGTTCTACCTATTGTTCTCCTGCCCCAACTTTTAGCAGGAAGTTCTGCTTGCAGTTTGATATTCATCTTTCCAGGGTCCCACAAGGTCTCATGGCTCCCACCTCTATATCCTGTTTGTTCTGAGTTGCCTCCCATGGCACGTGCTAATATCGCCTGCCTGCCTGCCTGCCTGCCTGCCTGCCTGCCTGCCTGCCTGCCTGCCTTGTGAGTTCCGAGCATGCTCAGATGGATTAACTCACCACTAGGTACAAGGGCTAAAGCCATTTTGTACCAGTTCTTCCTTTCTGATCATGCACATGATCTCCTTTGAGCTCCGCATTGAGGGATGATCCATTGGAAACATGGATTCAGTCAGTATGGCAACGTTTACAGCAGGGGAATTGACAAATGGTAGACACTGGGCTTTCTTTTAAAGTTCAGTAAAGGAAGTCATTCAGCGCTTCCCAGTGTACCAACAGAAGCCACTTGCATTTTATGTTACCCAAAGCACCCACTCATATTTAGACACTGTAGTGGTGGTGGTGGTGGGGTATGTGTATGGAACATAGTGCTTGGGACATTGTTCTTTCTGCACTTCCTTTCTTCCTTTCCCAAGTGGAGTAAGCAGCACTCACCCATAATCCAAACTAGCAAACTTGTATCTCCTCAGATGCCTGTGGTCAGACACATGTACCGGAACGGTTTGGATCCTACCAGACATACCTGTTCCTCATCACTTTTGATAACCACTAGTTGGGCTCCTACTTCCCTGCAGGCGGTGACAGAGTCGTGCCAGTTCTGTTGGAACTTGGAGAAGAAGTAACAGTTTCCTTGGAAGAGAGTCCAGTCCCAGGGGCAGGGGCGGCACAAGCGGTCTGTTGGGGGAGGTTGGTCAGGATGGTCATGTGCTTGGATGCCCATTTCCGTGCCCACCCAGCCTTCAAGCCCTGAAGGAGCTTCTCAGACACAGCATCCTGAGCAGCCATTCCTCTCTACTCTCTGAGAATATACCTCACCGCGAGAGAACCTGGAAATCCTGGCATCTCCTCAAGACTGGAAGAAATATGAACTTAGAGTTCAGCACAGACCTTTGGAGATGGGCTTACTGAATTTCAGCCATGTACACTGTTCTTTTTGAATACTAACTTCCATTGACCCTAATTTCCACCAACCAGTGAATAAATTAACTAACACACGTGTGTGTGTAGTCATGCCCATGCCATGGCGTGGATGCGGAAGGCAGATGACAACTTGAGGGAGTGAGTTCTCTCCTTCCACCTTGGGAGTCCCAGGAAGCAAGCTTAGGTTATTAGGTTTGATGGCAAGTGGTTTGAACTGCTGAGCAATACTGCCACCCCATCGTTATTTCCTTTACATAAGCTTATCAAATCAAATGAGAAGACGTGGAGGCTCAGAGATGGATGGTGGTGGAAGTCCCCAGGGCCTTCTGCCTTCCCATCACTCACTTATTTGAGGCTTCAGTTGGCTCATCTCCTTGTAAACCTTCTCCTTCTTTGCTTGTTCTTGTCCCTGGGTGTTGGCAATACTGGAGACTGTGACAAGAAAAGGAGTCTGCAATTATTAAACACTTTATAAGTCATGGCCTGCACATGTTCCCCAAGGAGATTTAAACAAACAAGCAAACAAACAACAAAGTATCTTGTTTAATACCTCTCTTTAAAATTGCAGGAGGCTGTGCGTGTGCATGTGCATTTGTGACTGGGCATGCTGTCGCACACCTGAGGAGCCAGAGGATAGACAACTCTGGGTGTTAGTCTTCACCTTCCACTTTGTGTGATACGGGGTCTCTTGTTCACCATCATGGAAATCAGGTTAGCTGGCCTACCAGCTTTCAGGGTTCTCCTGTCTCTGCTGTCCATCTCACCATAGCTAGGGTTACAGAAACATGCCTTACCATGTCCTGCTTCACATGTGTTCTGGGATCCTAACTCTCAGCTCCTCATGTTTCTTTGACAAGTGCTTTTAACCAGGAGGCTGTCTAGCTGCTGGTTTAAGACCTCTCGAGGATGAGGAAATCTGATATTTAGAGGAGACTGAAGGGCCAGGGTGAGTGGAGCCCAGACCCTCCTCTACTCTAGAGGTGAGAAGGCTCCTAACCGTTACCCTTCCTCCCCCATCCCCCAGACCTGCCTGACCTTTGATGAGGACAGCCAGAAGGAGAACAGCAGAAAGTGTGAGACAAAACAGCTGCAGCACAATGGGGACATGGCCATGGCACAGGTGCCCTGCAGGAGAGAAGGTGGGAGTTCCATGACAGTGTCCCTGACTCGCTATGACACCAGCGCCCTCTTCCCAGGACTACAGCTTCCACGGTTCTGGGATCCGTTGTGCCTGTGTTTCAGCTTTCACTTCCCTAAGATACAAGATGCTTTTCTAACTCAACCATTCCATAATTGAACAGTCCAGTCCTCGTTTTCCTTCTTTCTAGGACTCAAGATTCCAAACCCCGTGTCTATCTCTCTAGAATCCCAGAACTTTCATTCCTCTCCCCTGTCTCTGAAGAACGCCCCAGCATGTTCAGGAGTTCAACTCCCAGACTCAACCACACCACTCTAGGTTTTCAGCTGTCATCACCCTCAGGGTCCCAGAGTCCAGAGCCTTATGTTCTACCTTCCAAAGACCCAGGAGGACACATTTCTTCAGAATATAGTTCAGTCCCTTCAGACTCTACCACACCAGCGTTTAAGAACCCAGGTTTGCATCCTTGAACATTTCAGGGCGCATTTGAGCCTCTGTCTGCCTTGGACCCAGGAGTTCAGTCTCCCACATGGCCACCCAAAGACACAGAACTCTAAAAACTCAGCTTCCACTTGTAGAAGACACAATCTTTGCTTAGTAGAACTGAGGAGTCTAGTTCTAGCCTCTGCTTCTACAGGACCCCAGAAGTCCAGCCCTCAGGCTCCAATGGTGAGCTTCCCCTCCATTGGTCTGAGAAGTAGAGTTTTCAGCCTCCAACTCCACAGCACACCCAGTGTTCCCCTCCCTAAAACTTGAGTGCTGTCCTCAAATTCCACCCTATAGAAACCAGGAGTCCAGTCCTTAGCCCCTTAGGTCCAGTCTCCATCTTCCTCTTTTCTCAGTCTTAGAGATCCAGACTTCCATTCTCCCCATCCTCAGGACACAGACGGCTAAAGAAACCTGTCTTTTCCCTTCTTTTACCTGCAGCTCTTTTGAGGACATAGGGCGGTTCGAATCTGAAGCCTTTGATGGAGTATCTGGTGCCGCTGGTTATCAGGTGTTCCTCATCTGAGTGGACAGAGCATCAGTCACATCCTTGGCAAACTGAGACCCGAGGTGGCCCCACTGAGGCCCCTCTCTAAGTCCCCAGAATCTAGGCCCATTCTTACCCAGGGAGCACAGCTGCTGCACCCTCCCGTCCTCAGAGTCATTCATGTTTCACTGCTGTCCTACTGTGCCGGCGACTGATGGGGACAATAACATCTATTTACCACGCACCGTTGCTCACTCCTTGAATCTATTTCGAGTCAGGAAGTGAAACAAGGAACTGTGAGATAGGAAGATGCTAGAGGGAGGTGGCCAGACCTCTGACACACCATTCCATGTAACTACCATTTCTGGAATGGAAGGGCATGAAGCAGCTCTACCGTTCTTAGAAACACAGTTCTCACTGATCTGGTGATATGCTGTCTCGATTTGAAGATGGCATCACTTCCAGTCCATTTGTGTTGACTTGGGAGAGGGGGGTCTGTATTGATTAACTGTGAACTTAACACAATCTAGAACACCCTGAGTCTTGGTGATGGGTTGTCTACACTAAGTTAAGTTGACTGATGTGGGAAGACCCAGCCCGTTATTAGCTGCACCGTTCCCTAGGCAGGGAGGGGGTCAAGCACTGGAATGTAGCTGAGTGAAAGCAAGCATGGATTCACTTCTTTTGGCTATCGACTGTGGATGTGACCAGCTGTCTCCAGCTCTCGCTGCTGGGACTCCCCACAATGATGGAATGAGATTTGGAACTGTGAGCTAAAATAAATGCTTTCTCCAAGTTGTTTTTTGGACAGAGCCTTTTATCACAGCAACGGAAATGAAACTAGGCCCGGGTTCAATCATAGCTGTCCTTATTTGTTTAATGCGTTGTATAGTCAGGCACTTTCCTAACTGATTCGTGTACTGATCGATCTAACGACCCAGGCTGTAGTAGGTGCTATGACTGCCATTTTACTATTAAATCTGTTCGAAGCACAGAATATTCACATAGCTGGCCCAAGGCTATAGAGCTGTTAATTAGTGGAGTTGGAAATAGAACCAAAACAGTGTCTTCTACAGATCACATTGCAGTCCAAAAATAGTCACAGAGGTTCAAGGAAGAAACAAAATGATTCTTAGCAGCTTGGTGCAAAACCTATCCCAACCTGAAAAAACTCAGGTTGCCAGTACTAGATGAATAAATAAGAATAGGGTTTTTTTTGTTTTGTTTTTTTGTCAGAGGAAAGACTATGCCACAATAAAAAGAAAATTACTTTTTGGGGTGTGGGAGCTCGTGGTGTTAGGATTTAGGCATTATGCTGATCTCCCCTGTCATCTGGCAGGATGCACCCAGGCAGTACCTTGGTCAGCCCGGGGTCCTAGTCTGTACGCAGGTGCAAAGGTCCCTTTAAGAGACAAGGCCCACCCACTCCTGGTCTCTTTCCCTGCTGTTCTTCTGAAGGAGAAGATAGAACTTTTCTGCTTCTTCTCTTCTCTTCTCTTCTCTTCTCTTCTCTTCTCTTCTCTCTCTCTCTCTTTCTTCTCTTTCCTTCTCCTTCTCTCCCTTTTCCCCACTCCCTTCCCTTCCCCCAATAAAACTCCCGACTTAAGCCCTGTCTACATGACGTATCTGTCACCTGCCACGGTTTATGCCCACCTGCCAGGGGACCCGCCGCAAAGGTCTCTGTCTCGTGGTCCTCACCCACCATAGGGCCCTCAAGGGTCCCACTTGCACCATAAACAACAACAAGTGGGGGTGAGCAAATGTGTGTGGAAGCAAGGGGTCAACCTGAGCTGCCATTTCTCAAGTGCTTCCATATTGCCTAAAATTATTGTCATTATTATTATTGTTGTTGTTGTTAGCGTGTGTGTATGTATGTGCATGTGTGTGTGGTTTGGTGTGTGTATTGTGAGTGGTGTGTGTGAGAGTGCTGGTTTTTGAGAAAGGGCTTCTTATTGGCTAGGATTTACCACATGCCACTATGCCTAGCTTTCTTACATGGGTTATGGGGTCAAACTTAGGCCTTTACCAACAAAGCAAGCTCATGCATGAATGTTCTGAACCAATGGAAACATTCAGACATAGAGAAAATATACTAAGGGGCTACTGACAACAAATGTATACTCTAAAACTTGCACACACATGCATGTACACACTTACACATCACATGCACACCCACACCGCACACATGCATGCACACCCTACACCCTACTCCCCAGACATGCACACACACCACTCCCATGCACGCACACTCCCCACTCTCCCCTGACAGACATACACATGCATAGTCATAAAAGACATATACTCTGGGGAGAGAAAATGACAGAGCAGAGACAGCCATTGCTTTTCTGTGTCCTTATGATTCTGAAACAGTGGGTGACTCGGCAGTGCAACAGAAAACAGCAGAAGACGAGAGATCTGGTAAAGCCCAGAGACACTGACTTTTAGATCTGAAAAATAAAATGATAATATGAAATAAAAACAAAGGCTCCCAATATCAAGTGCTTTGGTCATAACTTCATTTTTCCTGCTGTGCTTTAGCACAGTGGCAAAAGCAACTTAAGGGAAGAAATGTTTTCTTAGCTCAACAATCCCGGGTCACAGCCCATTACATGACCCTGAAGTAGCTAGTCAGGGTCACAGTCAAGAGCAGAGGGAAAAGCAAAGAACATGTGTTTCTTATGCTCATCTCCCTATCCACCTACACAGTCCAAAACCCACACCCGGGGAATGGCACTGCTCACAGCGGATGGGGCTTCCTATTTCAATTACTGTAATTAAGGCAGCCTGACTTAGACAATTCTTCACGGAGACTCTGGGGATTCTAGATTGTGTCAAGTTGATAAAATTAATCACCATAATTGCCCTCGCTAGGGCTTTAAGCAAAGGAGAGAAAGGGATGCCAGACTGAGTCCCACAGGCACACAGCCTGGTACTCTGTAGACCTGCAGTTTCAGATGGGAGGAAACAGGTACTGAAGAAGGGGGGCTCCTGTTCCTCCTGGCTTCCTCACCGCCGCTGTGCTGGGTGACATATTTAGACAGGTCTTACAGTCAAGCCTTCTGCTTGGAAAAGCAGAAGCCCTGCATTTTATTTCTCTCTCTCTCTCTTTTAATTTTATTTATTTATTTTACATCCAGACCACAGTTTCCCCTCTCTCCTCTCCTCCCATTCCCTCCCCAGCACCTTCCCTCTGCCTCCTCCTGTCCACCCCTCCATTTCTGTTCAGAAAGGAGCAGGCTTCCTGTAGAGAGCAACAAAATATGGCACATCAAGTTGCAGTAAGACTAAGCACCTCCCCTTGTGTTAAGGCTGGTCAAGGCCATGCAGTATGAAGAATAGGATCCCAAAAGCCAGAGAAAGAGTTAGAGACAACCTCCACTCCCACTGTTAGGAGGCACACAAGAAGACCAAGCTATATAACTGTCCCATACATGCAGAGGGCCTAACTCAGTCCCATGTAAGCTCCCTCGCTATCACTTCAGACTCTGTGAGCCTTTCGAACCCAGGTTAGTTGATTCTGTGGGGTTTTATTGACATCCATAGAACCCTCAATAAATTTCCCATGCTGGCTAAGCAAGGAACCAAGAGGTGTGGGTCCAGAACTGAGGAGATAGCATAGGGGTACAGTGCTTGCTTTGCAAGTGTGAGGATCTGAATTTGATCTGCAAACACTCGTCAAAAGCCAGGCATGGTGGCACATGCTGGTAATTCCAACATGAAGGGCAGAACCAGACCAATGCCTGATCCTCACTGCCCAATAGTCTAGTGACATTATAAGCTAGTGAGAGACCCTGTCTTAAAAAGCCAGGAAATGGTACTTGAAAAACAACAGTGAAAATTGTCCTCTGGCTCCCACATGCATGTATACACACAAGTGCACCTATACACACACACACATGAACATGCATGCATACCACAGTCTTAACTAGGGTTTCTATTTCTGTGATTAAAGCAATTTGAGGAGGCAAGGGTTTGTTTTGCCTCACAGCTTGTATAATCCATTACTGAAGGAAGTCTGGGCAGGAACCTGGGAGCAGGAACTGAAGCGGAAGCCATGGAGGAACACTGATCACTGACCTGCTCCACATGGCTTGCTCAGTCTGCTTTCTTATATACTCCAGATGTCTATTCGGCATCACCCATAGTGAGATGGGCCCTCTCACACCAGTCACCAATCAAGAAAATGCTCCACAGACTTGCTTACAGGCCAGCCTTGAGGGTATTTTCTCAGTTGAGGTTCCCTCTATCAAAATGACTGCAGCTCGTGTCAAATTGATACAAAACTAGTCTAGAGAGGGCTGGGGGTGTAGGAACTGGTTTGGTTGTGACTTAGGTACAGACTCACGCGTGTATGTCTGATTGAGGAGAAAATAAGAAACTGGGATTGATACCAGTGTCAACACAACCCCCCCCCAGCTCTCACCTGAAAAGGAACAAGAATTTATTCTGTGTAGTTGGATGTTTCTATCCCGAATGCCCAGTCCCAAATAATCACTCAGAGGTTTGCATTAATTATAAAGGCTCAGCCAATAGCTCAGGGTTATTACCAGCTAGCTCTTACATTTTAAGTTAACCCATATTCCTTATTTACGCTCTGCCATGTGGTGATACCTTTGTTAGAATGGCATGTTCATGTTCTGCTCCCTCATTGTCTGGATGATGACTCCTGACTTTGCCCTGCTCCTTCCTATCATCCTTAGTTTGCCCCCCATACTTCCTGTCTATCTACTGACCAATCAGCATTTTATTAAACCAATTTGAATGACAAATATTTATAGTGTACAAGAGAATTATTCCACAGCAATTCTGGAACCAAATATGAGTGAAATGGCCCAGGAACACAGATTCAAATACCACATTCCAGTGCAGTAAGCACTGCATGAAGCTTTTGAGAGTTCCAGAACATGCAATAAGTCACACACTGAGAGTGTTACAGTACAGCTGGGACATCAATTGTCACTAATCATAGGTCTCAGGGACTGGCTGATGAGGTCTTAGCCTTTGGGTTGGTGGAAACTGGGTATCTTTTATGTACATTCCAAAAGAATTTGTCTACTAGTCATGAGGGTGTTAGGTCACACACAGCTGAGAAATACATGTCAATTTAGAGGTCTAAATATAGTTCAAGATGATTTGGCTCCTCACCTGTAATATTCCAACCCTCCACATATCATTCAAATTCTAACCAGTCAATCAGATCTCTAGAATATGCAACTTGTGTGTGGCTTTTCTTCCTTCCCTTTTTCCTAAGTTCACATCTGAGTGGTCTGGGCACTCAGTATCACGTAGCACCTACATCTCATCCCCTCCCCCATCCCAAGTGGCCTTGTCTGTCACTTGCTGTGCTTTCTTAGCAGACCAAAGACATTTGGTGGTACCAGGTGTCTATTCGGCAATTTTCTGTGCCTAGGCTGTACTGGTAGAGCGTCTCTGATATGAGGAGACTTCAAGTAGGCAGTCCCTGTGCTGCACTGACAGGAGCAGCTTAAGCATCTTTGTTTCCTCCTATCGGAATGGTCAGAGCCCCAGACCCAGCCTGGGAAGGCTGATAGTCCAACTAGCCCTTCCTGCATCTTTTCTTCAAGCTCTCAAGAATCTCACCCCCTCCAGGTCTGGTTTGCCAATTGCTGCAGGAATTCAACACAAAGTGGTTGCTGGAGCCTCTGAGCCTGACCTCCAAACAGTCCTTTGGTGTAGGTTGTCTTAATTGGACTTGTGGGCGAAAATGACTCACTGCCTCCCTCTGCTGTTCATTAAGAAAATTGCAAATTGATAAGCCTGGGGGAAAATCCAGCTTTAACCTCACCTTAGCTGGGTCTTCCAGACCAGCCACTTACAGATCCCCAACTCACCCTGCTTGTTGATGGAAGTTCCCTTATAGATAAATCAGGAAACCGCCAGGCAGCATATGCAGTGGTCACTTCCACTAACACAGTTGAAGCGACCCGCCTGCCAATGGAAACCTCCTCACAAAAGGCCGAATTAATTGCCTTGACTAGGGCACTCTAAATAGCCAAGTGCCAATGGGCTAATATTTATACTGACTTTAAATATGCCTTCTTAATAGTCCATACTCATTCTGCACTCTGGAAGGAAAGGGGCTTCCTTACTACCAAGGGCTCTCCCATAGTTAAAGGACCCCTTATAGCCAACCTCTTGGAGGACCTCCAGATCCCTGCAGAAGTAGCCATTATTCACTGTTGGGGATACCAATCCTCCAAGGACCCAGTTGCTTTGGGCAATGCCAAGGCTGACTCAGTGGCCCGGGGGCTGGCCTCCAGCTCCTCGGACTCCACAGAACATATTTTGTTCTTAATTCCCTCCTACCAGCCCTGTTACCAATCAAAGGAGAGGGACGAGCTCATAAAAAAGGGGGCCACAAAAACAAAGGATGAATGGTTCTGTTTAAATAACTGTCTCATCCTTCCTTAAGACCAGGCATTGTTGATCCACCAGACCTTACATGTAGGCCCCGAAGCTTTGTTTTGCTTTTGGAGCCCCTCTTTGATTCCACCCATCTCCGAGATCGTATTTCACAGGTTCACTCTATGTGTGCCCAGGCCAATCCACAGGGGGTTCGTCACATATGTCAGTCTCTGCATCAGCTTCATGGACACCAATCGGGTGAAGATTGGCAGGTTGATTTCACCCATATGTCTACTCATAAAAAAACTCTGTTAACACTTGTGGCCACTTTTACAGGATGGATAGAAGCATTTCCAGCCTCCAGGGAAACAGCAGATGTGGTGGCTCAGGTACTCCTGGACCACATCATTCCTCAGTTTGGCATCCCACGGACCATCCAGATGGACAATGGGCCAGCCTTCACTTCCAGGGTCATGGAACTTGTGTCCGAAGCTCTCAACATCTCCTGGAACCTCCACATCCCCTACTGCCCACAATCCTCGGGAAAGGTGGAGAGGGCCAATGAGCTCATCAAATGCCAGGTAATCAAGCTCTCCACTGAACTCAGGTTATCTTGGCCCCCCTTTTCCCCATTGCCCTTACTTGCCTCAGGGCCACCCCACATTCTCCTACAGGTCTGAGCCCTTTTGAGCTCCTTTATGGCAGGTCCTTTTTCCTCAACCATCACCTCCCAGCCCAAACTCCTCCACTGGCTGGGTATCTACCCTACCTCTCCCTTTTAAGGTCCCTTCTCCATTCATACGCTGACAGCTGTCTCCCTGCCCCCACACCAGTGGACCCTAATGACCCTAAACCTGACCTGCACAGAGTACTCCTCAAACAGCTAGCTCCTAGGTCTCTTGAACCTCAATGGACAGGACCTCACACGGTAATCCTCACCACCCCCTCGGCTGCCAAGCTCCTGGGGCATTCATGCTAGTACCATCTCTCCAGGCTCAAGCGGGCACCTACTCAGGACACTTCGTCTGTCCAGCAGTTAGGACCTTCCACCCTCTGGTTCTCCAAGATGCCGCAATGAAGGGCCTACCTGCTCCTCATCCTGGCACACTCATCTTTGGTGATACAAACAAGACAGGTACTAATATTTTTTCTCCTAGTCACCTGCCTTCTCATCTCCCTCCAAAAAACAGATGCCTGGCATCTCCGGGATGACAGTGAACAGGATGCCTCTCTAGCCACCCCTCTTGCTGAGCATGAACCCACCAACACCCTGCTCTCCCCTCCCCCGCATTGCCCCATGCCCGCAGGAATTAGCCAGATTTGAGTTGACACCCTTTTATACAAAGAGAGCCTAAAATGTTGGTCATAAGTATCATCTCAGCTTCTGGTCACCCCTTATATGAAGAGTCTGGAATGTAATCCCAGCCTCCTCCCCTGAACCTGTCAAACCTTGACCCCTCCCCAGGAAAGGTCAAGACCACTCCCACAGGCTATTTAAACTGTTCCCCAGAAAATAATCATGTGGTCTTCCCTTTTCCTCTTCGGTGGTCGTGTGGTGAATTTCTGACCCCTGTCATGCCCCCCCCACCTGAGAGCACAGGCATCCAATTACACCTGGATGTCTTTTAATTTGGTCTGATTGGGATTATTTGCATCGGCAGAGAGCTTGTTTTAGGAAATATTCCTAACGATAACAGAATTGTTACATTCCGGAGCTCACAGCAGGTAGGGCTGTCTGCGCGAGACTAGGCCAGCCAGTATTCCAGCATGCATGGGTGGGGGTGAAAGGCCCTGAGGCCACACCCCTACTTGAGGCGCTAGTGGTAGTTGATGGTGTTCTGGAGGAAACTCCACCTCAATTCCCCTCCCCCATTTTTCTCCCCAAACACTGCCATCCCAGAAAGCCTGCCATCAGAAGCTCCTCCCCTGGAGATGCTTGGGACCACACCTACCAGCTATCTAGACCCAGCCTATAGACCCGCCAGGTGTGCCTCGTGTTCTGTCCCCTGCCTTCCTGAGGGCCACCTGGGAGTGCTCTGCTTTGCATTGCCCTGTTTATTAAATCCGGGTTTATTAATTCAGTTTGATTTGGCCTATTGCATTGGCAGCAGAGGAACCCAGCAACTGGGGATCTTATTAGCAGATGGCTGTTGGGGAAGAGAGTCAGAGTTTTATCAAAGTTGTGGCCCCTGGTAGGTTGCCTGTGCTCCTGTTGATGACCTTGTATCCGTGTGCACATGGACAGCACTAATTGGATTTAGTGTGTTTTAAAATTTTAGAAAAAAAACCCAAGAGAGCTGAAAGGGAGATGTAGAGGGAGGTCGAGAACAGCTGGAAAGGAGTGGGTATGACCTAAGTACATTACATACGTGTATGAAATTATCAAAGAATTTGGGAAGTTGCTCTCTAGGAAGATGCTACTGCAAAATAAAAGACTTCCAGGATAAAGTAGAGTGGACTCTATGAAGTCCATGAGCTGAGGAGCCAGGGCTGAAGAGGCCAGACTTTCTATGAAGAGCAAAACGTGAAAGAACACCAGAAGCAACAAAATGAGTGTCAGGACGGATGAGACATACCAATAAAGAAAAAGACTTTTCAGGGAGAAGGGAACAGCCCAAGATTCCAGGTGAGGCCTCTGGTGTTGGTTGGAGGGGACAAGACAAGTTAAGCCAGCCTGGCTTATAAGGCAGCCTAGTGTCCTGTCAGAGTTTACAGGCTCAGGAAAGAGCCACAGCCCTTCACTGCCCCCTGCAGGAACCAGAAGAGTTCTCAGAGACTACCACTCAAATGGATCTGGAAATCTTTTGTTTTTAGGGCGGGTGGGGTGGAGGGGGCATATGTCTCCAGTTTCTTTTTTTTAAGTTTGATTTTTATTCCTCTCCCATATATTGCATCCTGACCAAAGTTTCCCCTCCTTCCCCTCCCCTCAGTCTCTCCTCTTTCCTCCTCTTTCCCCCAGATCCACATCTCCATCTGCCCTCACAAAAGGGCAGTTCCCATCCCCCCCAGGAACATCAACCAAACATGGCATAACAAGCCACAATAAGACCAGGCACATACCATCACATCAAGGCTGAATGAGGCAAACCAGTAGGAGGAGAAGGTCATGCAAGCAGGCAAAAGAGTCAGAGACCACCCCTGCTTCTACTGTTAGGAATCCCTCCAGAACACCAAGCTACTCAGCAACATATATGCAGAGGACCTAGGTCAGACCCTACAGGCTCCCTAATCTCTGTGAGCCCCCATGAGTCCTGGTCAATTGATTCTGTGGGCCATATTCTCATGGTGGCCCTGACCCCACTGGTTCCTCTAGTCCTTCCTCCCCCTCCTCCACAGAACTCCCCGAGCTCCACCTAATGTTTGGCTATGGTACTCTGTATCTTTTCCAGTCAGTTGTTGAATGAAGTTTCTCTGGTCTCTTTGATGATGATTCTGCTAGGCTCCAGTCCCAGAACACTCTGCAATCAGGACAGATAGGTCAAAGGTTTTGTGGCTAGATTGGTGTCCCAATCCCTCCACTTAAAGCCTTGCCTGAACCTGGGATTCTTGATTTGGTTGCAGAAAGGAAAGTCAAAATGAAGCAGTTGAAGCAGAGTGGTGTGTATGTGTGTCATGTATGTGTGTGTGTGTGTGCATGCGCATGCGCGTGCAAAGCTTAGCTTTAATCATCAACTTAATACAACCTAGACTCTCCTAGAGAGTTTCAGTGCAGAATTGTTCACATTAGGTTGACACTGGACATGTTTGTGGAGTTTAAAAAAAATTTTAAGCATCTTTTAATTGTGTTTATTTGGGGTTGAACAGCTATGTACATTTTATGATACAACATACAATTATTGTAATTTTCTAGTTTTCTTTTACTGTAAATAGATTATATTTTATACAATATATTCTTATTATCTTTTTTATTTTTCCATTCAAAAATTTACACTTCTTCCCCTCCTCCCATTCTCCTCCCACTCCCCCCTCCCCCTCCATCCTTAAGAGAGGGTAGGGTACCCTGCCCTGTAGGAAGTCCAAGGCCCTCCCCCCTACATCCTGGCCTATGAAGGTGTGCATCCAAATAGACTAGGTTTCCAAAAAGCCAATACATGCAGTAGAAACAGGTCCCAGTGCCATTATCAATGGCTTCTCAGTCTGCCCCCATTGGCAGCCATATTCAGAGAGTTTGGTTTGATCACATTCTCGTTCAGTCCCAGTACAGATGGATTTGGTGAGCTCCCATTAGAGATCAGGCATACTGTCTCAGTGGGTGGATCAACCCCTCGTGGTCCTGACTTCTTGCTCATCTTCTCCCTCCTTCTGCTCTTCAACTGGACCTTGGGAGCTCAGTCCAGTGCTCTGATGTGGATGTGGGTCTCTGTCTCTATCTCCATCCATCGCCAGACGAAGATTCTATGGTGATTTTCGAGATAATCATCAGTGTGATTATGGGGCAAGGTCAGTTCAGGCACCCTCTCCTCTGCTGCCCAAGGACCTAGCTGGGGACATCCCCGTGTACACCTGGGATCCCCTCTAGAACCAAGACTCTTGCCAACCCTAAAATGGCTCCCTTAATGTAGATATCTTCTTCCCTGCTCCTATATCCGCCTTTCCTCCATCTCCACCCTCCCACTCCCTCAAGCTCTTCCCAATCCTTCCCTTCTCCCTTCTCCTTCTCCTTCTCCCTCTCCCCTTCCCCCAACCCTATCCCTACCCCCACCCTCGTGCTCCCAACTTTTGCCCGGCGATCTTGTTTGCTTCCAATTTCCAGGAGGATCTATATATGTTTTTCTTTGGGTTCACCTTGCTATTTGGCTTCTCTATGCTTGTGAACTATAGGCTTAATGTCCTTTGTTTATGGCTAGAGTCCACTAATGAGTGAGTACATACCATATTCATCTTTTTGGGTCTCACTCAGGATAGTGTTTTCTATTTCCATCCATTTGCATGCAAAATTCAAGATGTCATTTTTTTTTTTACCGCTGAGTAGTACTCTAATGTGTATATATTCCATGCTTTCTTTATCCATTCTTCCATTGAGCGGCATCTAGGTTGTTTCCAGTTTCTGGCTATTACAAATAATGCTGCTATGAACATAGTTGAACAAATGCCTTTGTAGTATGCTTTGGGGCTGAGGGTCTGGGAACACAGTGGTGAGTGCAACTGCTGCAGGGGTTTCTTTGTTCCAGGAGCCCAGACCCTGCTCCTGTACCAGCGGGACTCCTAGTGCTTAGTCTACTGCTTGGCTATGGGTTCTCTGCATCTGCTTCCATTAGTTACTGGACAAAGGCTCTCTAGTGACAATTAGGGTTGCCACCAATATGATTACAGTAGATGGCCAGTTCAGGCACCCTTTCCACTACTGCTGGGAGTCTTAGCTGGGGCCATCCTTGTGGATTACTGGGAGTTTTCCTGGTACCAGTTTTCTCCCTAACCCCAAAATGTCCCCCCATCAAGACATCTCTTTCATTACTCTCCATCTCCATCCCGCTCCAGCTCACCTTCCACACCCAGCCTGTCCAACCTGATCTCTCATATTCCCATCCTCCAGCCCCCACCCCCAGTTTGTTTTAATTATGTGAATTGATCTGAGAAGACCTAGCCAATTGTGGGCAGCAGTATTTTTTACAGGTAACCCTCAATTGTAAAAGAATGGAGAAATTAAGGCTGGAGAGATTGATCAGTGGTTGGGAATACTTGTTGCCATTGCATAGGACCCAGATTCAGTTCTCAGCATCCACATATTGACTAATAAATATCCTAAACTCCATTTTCAGGGGATTTGGTGTCCTTTTCTGGTCTCACAGGATATCAGGAACATACATACATACATACATACATACATACATACATACAGGCCAAAAGCTCATACACATAAAATAAAAATCTTTCAAAGAGTGGAGAAATCAAACAGAACACAAACAAGCAACCAAACAAGTTCGCATGTATTCATTTCTCTCTGCTCTTGACTGTGGATGCAATGTGACCAGAGCGCTGAGGTTCCTGCCTTGACTTCTCCACAATGATGAACTGCAACCTTGGATAGGGTTGTGAGCCGAAATAAACTCCTTTCTCCCCTAAGTTGATTTTTAAAAATTTATTAGATTTTTAAAAAATACCAATTCAAGTTCCCGCTCACTCCCCTCTTCCCATTCCCTCCACACACCCTTACACCCCACCCCATCCAGTCCTCAGAGAGAGTAAGATACATTGATTTGTGGAAGGTACAAGGCCTTCCCTAATGTATCTAGGCTGAGCAAGGTATCATCCAAAGAGAATAGGATCCCAAAAAGCAAGTACATGCAGTAGGGATAAATCCGGGTACCACTGCCAGTGGCCCACCAGTCTGCCCCAGCAATTCAACTTTCAACCACATTCAGAGGGACTAGTTTGGTCTCCTGTGCTTGTTCCTTCCCAGTCCAGTTGGAGTAGGTGAACTCCCATTAGCTCAGGTAAACTGTTTCATTGGATGAACCCATCATGGTCTTGACCTCTTTGCTCATATTCTCATTTCTTCCACTCTTCAACTGGACTTTGGGAGCTCAATCTGGTCTAATGTGGGTCTCTGCCTCTGTTTCCATCAGTTGCTGGATGAAGGTTCTATGGTGATATTTAAGATATTCATCAGTCTGACTACAGGGCAAGTCAAGGTCCCCTCTCCTCTATTGCTTAGGGTCTTATCTGGGGACATCCTTGTGGATTCCTGGGAATTTCTCTAGTGCCAGGTTTCTGTTAATGGCTTCCTCAATCAAGATATCTCTTTCCTTGCTCTCACATCTGTCCTTCCTCCATCTCGACTATCCTATTCCCTCAAGTTCTCCTCAACCCATCCCTTCTTCCCTCCTCTTTCCCTTCTACCATCCCTTGTCCCTCCACCCCCATGCTCCCAATTTTATCAGGCACTCTGACTGTTTCCATTTTCCAGCTGGATCTATATATGTTTTTCTTTGGGTTCACCTTATTACTTAGCTTCTCTAGGATCATGGACTATAGGCTCAATGTCCTTTGTTTATAGCTAGTATCCACTTATGAGTGAGTACATAACATATCCATCTTTTTGGATCTGGGTTACCTCACTCAGGATAGTATTTTCTAGTTCCATCCATTTGCATGCAAAATTCAAGATGTCATTGTTTTTTTTCCTGCTGAGTAGTACTCTAATGTGTAAATGTGCCATATTTTCTTTATTCATTCTTTGGTTGAGAAGCATCTAGGTTGTTTCCAGGTTCTGGCTATTACAAACAATGCTGCTTTGAACATAACTGAACAAATGCTTTTGTAGTATGATTGTGCACCTTTTGGGTATATGCCCAAGAGTGGTATTGTTAGATCCTGAGGTAGGTTGATTCCCAATTTTCTGAGAAACTGTCATACTGATTTCCAAAGGGGTTGTACAAGTTTGCATTCCCACCAGCAATGGATGAGTGTTCATCTTACTCCACATCCTCTCCAGCATAAGCTGTCATTGGTGTTTATGTTCTTAGTCATTCTGACAGGTGTAGGATGGTATCTCAGAATTGTTTTGATTTGTATTTCCCTGATGGCTAAGGATGTTTAACATTTCCTTAAGTATCTTTTGGCTGTTTGAGATTCTTCTGTTGATACTTCTCTGTTTAGTTCAGTACCCCATTTTTAAATTGGGTTATTTAGAATTTTAATGCCTAATTTTTTGAGTTCTTTATATATTTTGGAGATCAGTCCTTTTTCTGATGTGGGGTTGGTGAAGATCTTTTTCCATTCAGTAGGCTGTTTTTTGTCTTATTGACTGTGTCCTTTGCTTTACAGAAGCTTCTCAGTTTCAGAAGGTCCCATTTATTCATTGTTGCTCTCAGTGTCTGTGCTACTGGGGCTATATTTGGGAGGTGGTCTCCTGTGTCCATGCATTGAACACAATTCTTCCCACTTTCTCCTCTATCAGGTTAGGTGTGGTCAGATTTATATTGAGGTCTTTAATCCATTTGGACTTGAGTTTTGTGCATGGTGATAGATACAGATCTATTTTCATTCTTCTACAGGTTGAGGTCCAGTTATGCCAGCACCATTTGTTAAAGATGCTTTCTTTTTTCCATTGTATAATTTTAGCTTCTTTGTCAAAAATCAGGTGTTCATAGGTGTATGGATTAATATCCGGGTCTTTGATTTGATTCCATTGGTCAATGTCTCTGTTTTTATGCCAATATCAAGCTGTTTTCATTACTGTAACTCTGTAATAGAGCTTAATGTCAGGGATAGTGATGCCTTTGGAAGTTCCTTTATTGTACAGGATTGTTTTTGCTATCTTGTTTTTTTTTCCATATGAAGACGATTATTGTTCTTTCAGGTTGGGAAAGTTTCTTCTATGATTTTGTTAAATATATTTTCTGTACTTTTGAGTTGAACTTCTCCTTCTTCTATACCTATTGTTCTTGGATTTGGCCTTTTCATGGTGTCCCATATTTCCAGGATATTTTGGGTTAAGCTTTTGTTAGATTTAATGTTTTCTTTACTGATGAGTCAATTTCCTCTATTGTATCTTCAGTGCTTGAGATTCTCTCTTCCATCTCTTGTATTCTGCTTTCATGCTTGTGTTTGTGGTTCCTGATTGTTTTCTGATGATTTCTGTTTCTATAATTCCCTCGGCTTGTGTTTTCTTTATTGTCTCTATTTCATTTCTCAGGTCTTGAATAGTTTCTTTCATATGTTTGATTGCTTTTTATTGGTTTTTTTTTTAAGGGATTTGCTGATGTCTTCCAATTTTTTGTTTGTCTTTTCCTTCATTTCTTTGAGGGTATTTCTCATTTCCTCTTTAAGAGTTTCAAACATTCCCCTGAAGTTATTTTTTAGGTCAATTTCTTCTGGTTCATCTATATTTGGTTGTTCAAGTCTTGCTGTTGTAGAGTCTTTAGGTTTTACTGGTGTTGTATTGCTCTTTGTGGTGTTGTGTGTGTGTTTTACCTTTTCTACTCATCTTTTCCTCTAATAGGTGTGATTGGGGCTGTCTGAGATTCTGTTAATTAATCTTCTAGGTGCCAGTGAATCCAAAGCTCAGATGGTTGTTCCTCATGGTACAGTCAGTGCCACAGTTCTAGTTACCCCATTGGTTACTCCATATTCCTGGAGATAGCTCAGCACTCCTGGGGGCTTTGCTCTGCTCCCTTGGAGTTTGGTGTCTCAGGTCTACTTTGACATGTTTTTGTAAATCCTGGTGTGGATCCCCTCCTGCAGAAGTCCCTGGCTTGGAGTTGGTCCTGCAAAGGTCTCTGGCTCTGGTCTACTGACTCGGAGTTCCCAGGCTCGGTTGCACTCAGAACTGCAGAGCATCTTGCTCAGGCTTACTCCCTCAGAGGTCCCAGATTCATGCTCGGACCCGCAGAGGTTTTAGGTTCCTGCCTATTCCTTTTGATGTCCCAGACCAACGCCCAGACCCACAGAGGTCCTGGCTCAGGCCTACACCCTCTGAGGTCCCAGACTCATGCCTGGCCCTGCAGAGATCTCTGGTTCCTGCCTACTCCCTTGGAGGTCCCAGACTGGCAGAGGTCCTGGATCAGGCCCAGTTCCTTGGAGGCCCTAGACTCATGCCCAAACCCATAGGGGTCCTGGCTTAGATCTATTCCTCAAAGGTCCCAGATTCATGTCCAGACCCTCAGTGGTCTCTGGCTCTGGCTCAGTTGCTCAGCAGTTACTCCCCTGTACCTGTTCTGGTAGAGTTCACTGTCTCAAGTCTGCTCTAGACCAGATCACTGGCTCAATCCTAGTCCACCAGAGTCCCAGGACTGGATTGGCTCCCGCCTCCTGTTCCCGTGGAGCTGGCATAGGTATCTGGTTCTGTCCACTCCTGTGGAATTTGTTGCCTTAATCCTGCTCCAGTCCAAGGTGGAGATCATTGCCGATTTTTGCTTATTATAATATAAAACATATTACAGGCATGTCACACTATGCTACAGGGCAGGCAGTTATAGAAAGATCATATTGAACACTAAAGGATATGCCAAATAAGCAGAAAGGGGTAATAAAGACACCTCAAAATAGACTGCATAATGCTTTACTAACTTTGAATTTTCTGAATGCTAATGAGAAAAGAACAACAGCTGCGGAGAGACATTGCACAATAGAAAAAACTACAAAATTAAATCAGCCAGTGTAATTTAAAGACGTGTTGACCTCAGAATGGAAACCAGAACATGTGTTACGCTGGGGAAGGGGTTTCGCTTTTGTTTCCACAGGAGCAGAAAAAGCTATGGATACCATCAAACTTCATAAAGATTCCATGTGAACAAGAGACATCTCTTAATTAGAAGATATGATAGTTCATGAAACAGCATGGGTTGTTTAATCAACTAACCTATAATGTTGTGGGAGAATGCTCTTGTATACTGTAAAGATGTCACTCATATTGGTTTAATAAAATGCTGATTGGTCAGTAGCCAGGCAGGCAGTATATGTGGGGCAACCAGACTAGGAGAATTCTGGGAAGAGGAGAGGCAGAGCCAGTCACCAACCAGATGCAAAAGAAGCAAGATACGAATGCCTAACTGAGAAAGGTACCAAGCCATGTAACTAAAGATAGGCAAGAATTATAGGTTAATTTAAGTTGTAAGAGCTAGTTAATAATAAGCCCAAGCTAATAGGTCAAACAATTTATAATCAATATGAGCCTTTGTGTGTTTCTTTGGAACTGAATGGTTGTGGGACTAGGTGGGACAGAAATTTCCATCTACATTATAAAACTAACAAATGCTTTTCATTTTATCAGATAAAACTTACCATAAGGAACCTCCACAAAATTAGGGTTGGGGGATGGGTTTTGTTACTTTTCAGAAGAATTAAGGCATCCAGCTAAGGAATCCAAAGACCAATGGGCAAATGAGACAGCCGAGGATAAAGGACAAATCATCCAGAAAAAATGTTCCAAGATTAATAAATTGTACTATTGGTATATCATATTACATAAAATTTCATAAATTTTCCCAAATATTTGTTTCTGCTGTTCTCTACAGATATCTAATGCAAATGGTTTTTTGTAGTCCCAGTCCAATTGAAAATTAAAACTGGCTTTGGAATTGGAGCATGACTGTCTCCTTCTCTAAACCCAAGCATGCTTATTCAAGTAAAATCCAAAATCTTTGTCTTGTGTCAGAAAAACCACCTGATAAGGAACTATTTTATTGTCACAAATTTCATAATGCTTTGGTTTTATTTAGACTCTTTAACAGCTTTTCTCAAACTAAAATATTATCTCAAAATTTATAAGATTAATATATACATATCTTTTAAAGTTTTTTGTCGTATTAATAGTCATATAGAATACTAACTAATTTTAGAAAAAGGCTTCATTTACCTTCCTGTACATGATTTCAGGTTTGAGTCTTTATCAGTTTTCTGTAGTGAACCATGACCATGCCTAACAGTGACCTATAAAGTCTCCAAAAGAAGGATGGGACCCCAAAGTGATGATTCCTCTAGGACTATAATAACACCACTAAGCTGAAAAACACCACCTAAATATTGGCTTTGGACTACAAACTGCTCAGGAAAATTTTGAGGTGGCTAGCTGAGATGATTCAGCCTTACAGATTATTTTAGCCAGGACCTGTCTCAAGTCCTGCATTTTCCCATTATGCAAAGACTGGAAGACAAATGATAAAAATACCTCTCCTAGGACTTGACAATTAAACCAAATTTTTCTTTTCAGGATCCCCTAAAGGTGCTCTCATCCCCTGACAGCAGGAAGTAAATTTAAGAATATGATGCTTACATTCACAAGAGGTAGATTGGGTGGTTTTTGGTTATTCAGTGGATTATGGATATTTGTCATTGATTTTTGAGATTGGTTACAAGTTGTTATCGGTAATGGTCAGGAAAAAGCTTAAAAGGGGGATTAGATTCAGGGTTCTTGTTTTGAAAAGAAAAAATGATGCAGATATGATAGGATGAAAGGGTAGATTATTGAATCTACTCTGAAAAGAAAATGGGGTGATGCAGATATGATAATATAAAAGGTAGATTATTGAATCTACTTTTAAAAACCAACTACTACTTTAAAATATTTTACATAGGATTGGATTTTTGTATATTGTATACAAATTTTGTATATTGATACAAATTTGAGATTAATTTTGTTAGAACATGTTATATATATATTTCTTCTCTTGTTCAAGGTATTGTACTTATACAGATCAATTAACAATGTAATACAAATTTCTAGTCTTTGAAAATTATTGTCAATATTGTTTAGGATAATAAGGAAATATAGGTTAGTAATTAGTCACCTATTAACAATTAAACTTGTAGTCATATTAGGTATGTTCTCAAAGTCAAACATAGATGTATTTTAGATAGACAGGTCACCTTCAAGCACGTCAAAGATCTGCAGAATATGGCATTTAAGATGTTTAACAGCATAGTTTGCTTTTATGACAATGAGACATGTTTGTTCCTGGCATCACCATCAATCTACTTCAGAGATGATGGGCGTTAAAGAAACTACTCATGGAGTTGCCTTTCTTTGTGGCAAAAGTAAAGTCACTGGGCAAGAAAGTGCCCTTTCCACAACTCCTAACAGTATGCTGCTCTAATTGGACAAGTAGGACAGAAATAAAAGTGACTGCAGCACTTTGCCAAGGCAAGGTGGGACAGTACTTCAAATACCTGCTTCACAGGCAAGTCTGTTGTCCTGGTGTCAAAGGCAAGGTGGGACAGTACTTCAAATACCTGCTTCACAGGCAAGTCTGTTGGATATTCTAGGCTTCTAGGCAGAAGATGGATACCCCAATGTTGCAGAGGAACCTTGGTTGACTACCCAGGCAGCCAGCTGTTTCTATCATTTTTCACATTTTTTGGAAGTTGCTTGCTTGCACTTCCTGCTTACTCAGTTAATATCTCCTTCTTGGGTCTCTGAGGGAGTCAAAGACTAAATAGTTATAGTTACAGTTATAATTATAGTTATAGTTGCAGTTTTACTTCTTTACCAGACTCAGGAAAGACACTTATTAAAGAGGTATAATGTATAAAAGATTAAGAGATACAAAAAGGTAGTTTTTGAATTAGGTACAAAACTTTATACTCACCAAAATAGGCTAGATAGTGGAATGTTTTCTCTGAATTTGTAAATGCAAATGGACTAACAATTGTTGATATATTTATTGCCTTATATATTATATATAGTTATTGTACTTATTGTATATAGTTTTCTTATATTAGTTATAGCCTTCTTTTTTATTTTAGACAAAATGGGAAAATGCAGTGGTATTTTTGTTTTTAATCTAACAAATAAAGCTTGCCTAAAGACCAGAGTGCAGAGTTAAACCACTAGTTAACAATAAAGGCCAGGCAGTGGTGGTACACATCTTTAATCCCAGCACTCAGGAGACAGAGGCAGATGGATCTCTGTGAGTTCAAGGTCACCCTGGGCTACACAAAACTGATCCAGTCTAAAAGAGAAACAGAGCCAGGTGGTGGTGGCTCACACCTTTAATCCCAGTACTTGGGAGTCACATGCCTTTAAACCCAGCACTAGGGAGGTATAGATGGGAAGGGATATGGCTGGGCAGAAAGAAGAACATAAGGTGGGAAGAGATAGGAGCTCAGATACAGTCTGAGGATTCAGTCTGAGATACAGATTGAGGTTTTGTAGAGATAGCATTCAGTCTGAGGACTTGTAGAGACAGGATACTCCATTCCATCTATGGATTTTGTAGAGGTAAGAACTAGTGGCTGACTGTTTTGCTTCTCTGATTTTTCCGCTTTCATCCCCTAATATCTGATTCCAGGTTTTTATTATTAAGATCATTTAGAATTTCCTCTACAATCAATTGTAGGCTTATCTCTACATTTTACTATTATGTTTATTTTAAAACTCTTTAGGTACATGAATTTTATAATATCCTCATGTCATTTGGTGAGCATGGATGTTAATAGCAGCCCTGCTAGTTTAGGTAGTGTGCCAAGTGGACCCAGGGCCTACTGGTTCCTGTTTTCCTGCAGCTGAGTCCAAACTGACATGAGGGTCTTCTGTCTTGAAATAGGATATTGAGTTTTATTTCTTGCAAGAGTTAGGCTATAATTCTGGATTGTCCTTGCTTCTTCAGCACATATTGAAAAAGGGGGTAAGGCTAACAACAATGGTGGAGAAGACTGTGGAATTTGACAGTGAAAGCTGGAACACAATGTATTGTCAACAATTCTGGGTCTGTAAAAAATCTGCATCCTTCTGTTCCAAAATGTAAAGTCTGGTCTTTCTGCAGCTCTGCAGTCAGAATATCTATCTGATTGCTGGAATCCATGTACTTTTATGCTGGTTCCTCCCCATGTCTGTGGACATCAAGATATTCTCAGTTGTTCTGGGACTCATCTCTTATATTACTCATATCTATAATGCTTGGTTAATTCTGTCTTCCAAGTTCCTTGGCTTAGTGTTTATGCTTCTAATCCACCTTTGAAGTTTAACATAGTGCTCAGGTGAGAGATGTGTGGAGAGCTCAGCCCTCTAGGTTCACTTCTATTACTGTCATAAAACAACCCAACCAGAAGCGGGGGGGGGGGAGGAGGAAAGGGCTTATTTGTCTTATAAATCCAGGGCATGGTTCATCATTGCAGGAGAGTCATAGAGACAGGAACCTAGGGCAATTTATCACTTCATATCCCTAGTCAAGGGCAGGGAGAAATGAATCCACGTATGGTATCCAATTGCTCTCACCTACCTTCTTTCCTTCTCTATAGTAGTTTAATTTGCATTATTTCTATAGATTATGGAATCTCTTGCTCTACACAATGAACTGGGTCTTCCCATTTCAAGTAATAACCAGGATAATTCCCCAAAGACATGTTATGTTCACAGGCCAACCTGATCCAGACAATTCTCTAATTTAAATGTTCTCCCCAAGTGATTCTAAGTTGTGTCAAGCTGACCATTAAAACTAAACAGCAGATTGTTTGTATTCCATCAAATTACATAATTATGTTTTTGTTGCCCAGATATTTTTATTGGCATAAGTAACTACTGTCAAACACCTCTCCATGATTGTTTCTCATCATTTTTCCCCATATTCTTTTATTTTTTTCCATTAAAAAAATTACATTTCCTCCTCTTCTCCCAGTCCCCTCCCGTTCCCACCTTCTACCCTCCCGCTGCTTCCTTAAAAGAGGGCTTGGTGCCCTGCCCTGTGGGAAGTCCAAGGCCCTCCCCCTTCCATCCCAGCCTAGGAAAGTGTGCATCCAAATAGACTAGGTTCCCAAAAAGATAATACATGCAGAAGAGATAGGTCCTAGTATCATTGTTGATGGCTTCTCAGTCTGCCCCCATTGGCAGCCAGATTTAGAGAGTCCAGTTTGATCATCAGCTCGTTCAATCCCTATCAAGCTGGAATTGGTGAGCTCCCATTAGATCAGGCACACTGTCTCAGTGGGTAGTCCAGCCCCTCACGCTCCTAACTTCCTTGCTCATGTTCTCCCACCTTCTGCTCTTTGACTGGATCTTGGGAGCACAGTCCACTGCTCTGATGTGAATGTAGGTCTCTGTCTCTATCTCCATCCATCGGACAAAATTTCTATGGTGGTGATCAAGATATTCATCAGTGTGACTATGGGACAATGCTAGTTCCAGCACCCTCTCCTCTGCTGCCCAAGGACCTAACTGGGGACATCCCTGTGGACACCTGGGACCCCTATAGAGCCAAGTATCTTGCCAGTCCTAAAATGACTCCCTTAATGAAGATGTCTTATTCCCTTCTCCAATATCCACCATTCCTATATCTCTACCCTCCCACTCCCCCAAGCTCTCCCCAGTCCTTCCCTTCTCCTTTCTCCTTCCCCCTCTCCCC